>JALIZH010009603.1:0-27092 GCA_030522465.1 Rhipicephalus appendiculatus | reverse complement strand
AGAACTTGGCTCATACCCACAAGGGCGACTGGTGAGACTGTCAAATTCTAAAGGAAAATTTAAAGCTATACAACATTAAAAAAAACAATGAAAAGGACGAAACGAAAGTATAATAAAAATAATAGAGGTAAACAAATTCAAATAGCTAGAGGTAAAAGGCAAAAAAAAAAGAAGAGAACAATTATTTGTTTTCAACGGGCGGTACCAATAGCAGCGTAACATTCCTGCTGCGTGAATGAATTTATGTAGCATAGATAGAACAGCACTGTGGCTTGCACCAAACTGACCGGCTTTAAACGATAACAGGTTAGAGGTATTAAATGCTAATCCCAGTGTACCAGTCGGCCTTTCAAGAAATATTCGGCTGTGTGAGGCAAAAACGGCGGCATGAGAGATGAAAATGATATATTATTTCCGGTCCATTGCAAACTGCGCAGAGGTTCCTTAACGAGAAGCCAGATTTGGGAAGGTAATAATTTGACAGGGGAACTCTACAGCGAAAGCTTGGGAGGGTCACCTCGCATTGAAGTGAAAGGCATTTTGTGGTGTTCCATGAGAATTGCAAGCGCTGAAACTCCTCAGATTGTATGAGAGCTATTTCATAGCTTTTTTTTTAAATAACAGGCGTTTGAATCTTTCTCCGGCAATGACAGTAAAATGTCGAACTACATATGATTCCTGGGACATTTAACGACGCCGTTGCGAGCGAGTCAGCTGCTTCATTTGATTAAATTCCTGCATGCTCGGTGACCTACCAAAACCGAACTTCTAACAGGCTACGTGGTACAAGACTCGTAAATACTATAAGGAGAGGAGATTGCTTGACGGGTGTTAAATGTGTAGAAACAGGCAAATATTCTCTAATAATAATAACTTTCACCGTTCAGAACTTAGTTTTATAACAGTCAATGTGATTGACAATAATTATGCGAGTAGTGGAGTGGAGTCAGGCAGTCGGAGGGCAAAATACAAATTTAGCTGATGAGAAAAAATTCCCACTCCGGCCTTTGGAAGTTTTTGCTTTGCAACCGTAGATATTACATAGTGAGCAGGAAAATGGTCGAGATGATCCCGAAGGAGGCCCTCTAGAATACGCTTTGGAAGTAAGTTAGCATTTTTTGGAAAAATGTCATCAAACACAAAATCAAGCTGAAACGAACATGGTTTTTGGCAAATTAATCTCGGTAGAGAAACCTGTAGGTTCGATTACAGAGAGTCGACGAAAATGAGTGGAGGCCTTCGATAACGTCGCCACTGGCGCTTAAAGAAATAGTCGGGAGATTTGATGAAAACTGTCTGAGGTGCACGTAGAGCTTTAAAAATGTCTGCACAGTAAGCTGTCTCAATGTTGCACCAAGAGGCATGATTCGAGCTTCCAAATACTACACGTTCTTAGCAACACAACTGGGTAGCCCGAGACACAGACGCAGCGCTTGCCTTTCTAGCATTATTAGAGGTCTTAATTTTTATACAGCACATGTGGGAAAAAAAGAACGCAACCGAATTCCAAAATGGCGCGTACGTAAAGGTTATACACCATAAGTGAAGTTGCTGTGCGCATCCCTCAATTTTTATTACAACACCGGCGCAACAATCCCATGACGCGTTCTGCTTAACGGGTGTTTAGCTCAATTTGTTGTCGGCAATTTAAATTATCAACATAGACAGTGCCTCGATATTCTAATGCCGTTAATTGCAGAATCTGCTCATTTCGATAATGAGGTGAAACAAAAACGCGATCTGGATAATGGGAATACAAGTATAGCGCATTCGCTAACCTTGAGCGAAAAGAAAGTCCCTCAAGCCATGCCTCAAGCTCAGTCAAATAAGACTAAAATTTCGCATGAAGTATAGATATCTCGGGATGACAAGAAAAATGCGATATTGTCGGCATAGACATAAAGGTGAACATCCTGATGAATTGAGACTGATGACAACAAAATATTAATTAAAAGTGGGCAAGAACTGATAATGGCGGAACACCTCTTGTTTGCTTATATGAGACAGACGTAACCCCTTCATGGCAACAAAACATTTGTCTCTCGAAGAGGAACTCCTGAGCCCAGGATACAATGTAATTTGGCACATCACAGCTTAGTATTGTGGAAATCAATATGCTGTGTTGACCAGTATGATATGCTTTTGCAATATCTAATGTAAGTGATGCAGAAATCTGAAGAGATACTCCTGCAAGTCGAATTCAGCTTTCCAAACCAATATGAGTGGCGCATGTTGAGCAACCAGGTCTAAATTCTATTCGTCTAGAAGAATGGAAACCCTGACGAGATATCAATTCGCTAAGCCAGATATGACTTTTTTTTCAATTATTTAACTAAGCTTGAAGTAAGCGAGATTGACCGTATGTTATCCAGGACATATCCGAGACTGATTTTTACGTAGGAGCGCAACTTTAGCTATTTTCCATGAGCTCGGAATCCATGTGTACTATATAAGGAGCAGTTGGCTACATTCTAAATTTCATCGGAATAAGAATAAAACATGAATTTTATCATAGAGTTTGTAATCCGGTCCGGATTACAAACATGACATCGGTCAGTTCTGCTGTAGTGACAATCTGAAAGTCCGATATCGAACTTTCAAACGCCATAGGTATCAAGCACGTCGAAGCAATACGCACTTCGAGCGCCTCCGCGTTGTCTTCTAACAAGACAGATGGCCCATTAGTGGACAGCACTACGCAATGCGAATACGCCGATATCTGTGACGATTTCGTGTTTCGTAAAAACCTGAACAGTGCAGGTATTTTATCCGTTTTCGATAAGTATGAATACAAGTCAGATTTGTGGTAATCTTTAGCTAGTGCCACTATTCGTTTAAATAATGCAGCGCAGAATTAATAGTGAATCTAATTTTCCGTCGTATGGTTATGGCGTAGACATTTCCATGCAGCTTTGGGCGCCTCTAATCAAGCGTGCAAGCATCAATCTACCAAGCAGAGTTTCACGGTGTACTCCCAGACTTAATATAAAACTCTGGCGGCAGAACAAAGTCACTTATACACGCTACTACTGAGGTACCTCTATCATGCTCATTACATGCTGTCAATGAAAATATCACTGAATTTAAAACGGTTTTAAAGGTTTTATAGTTGATGAACCGCTGTTTACGCATGCCAGAACTTCAACGCCATAGCATGATTTCACAGGGAATCAGAATGTGGTCGCTACTCGTCCCATTGTCAAATGTTTCCCAAAATGAGAGGACAAGCTGGCCACGCGAACAAGTCATGTCTAATGTTGATGAACATCGCCCACGTAAAAAGGTAATTTGACCTGAATTATGGCAATGAAAATTATTATCCTGCAACCAATTCCACAATCCTTGGCCACAAACATCCCTGTTTATCCCGCAAGAAGTCTGGTGCGAGTTAAAATCTGCCAATAGAATCGCATGTGAAGTGGAACTTTTGGTGACACTGCCTAGGTGATCTGTAATTCTTACTCCATTCAGAAAGTGCGCACTGACCACGGTATTTCGAGATGACTCAGGCCACAAACAATCTACTCCTAATAGTTCACAATCAGGACAAACATGTTGAAAAGTTACAGTAACATTATAATACATTTTGATGAGCCTGGGGCCAATAATCCACCTCCTGTACCCAGCCGATCCAACCTAGGAGTACGAAAATTATTAATAGTAAATGTTTGGTTTACTCAAAGCCATGACTCTTGAGGCAAAGTGACATAAGGATTTATTTAGTGTATGACATAAAGATCTGTGCAACCGGAATATACCGAACGGCACTTTCACTGGAGAAATCTTCCGAGCACTGTGGTGTCATAATATAGTTGGCTGAACCACAGAATATAATGCGTCCTGCTCGTTGCTTTCCTTTTAAAGACGATAGTCTTTCTTGGGATACCTAAACGGAGAAATTTTGGTCTGTCTGTCTGTCTGTCTGTCTGTTTGTCGGCACGTCACACGATTCAGCTAGCTGGCCAAACTTTAACCCCCCTGCCTTACGACCTCCAATCTTGACCAAGAAGCATGTGTTCATACGGGTGAGCGTGGGCAATTAAAAATCAAATATTACGCATACCTGAGGCACAACATCAATACCTTAGTACTATTCACAGTGTTCCTTTAAAACAAAATCTATAGATACGTAATTATAAAGATCCTAGTGTTTATTACGCGGCGCTGCTGTGTAAAAAACAAGTCTCCGCCCAGTGATTTAACTTCGACGCTGTGGCTGGCTGTGGTGCTGCCACCTGGCAGCAGCATTGTTCAACACAAGCCGATGTTCCCCGGTAGCGCTGTAGATGGCGTCCTCTTCTGTTTTATCAATGCCAGCCAGATGCGGCTGATTCATCGTAGAAGAGCGCTGTCTCAGGCAAGGCAAAACATATATGGCCGCTTGATGAAATACGACCCACTCTACAAGACATGATCAGAGAACGCAGAGAAAAGACCGACGACCAAATTTCAGCGGAGAAACGCCGGCGTCCGTCTAAGCGCGCCCGGAAAACGTCCGAAAAACGAGCCCAGCGGCTAGCCCAGCTATTAAATTGTGGTACTCATGCCGCTCATGCAGTGCAGTCGGCACAAGACTATCGTCTTTCGACGACATTTGCAGCGAAGCACGCAGATACGCGGCCAATTTTTTTAGTTCCTTTTTTTTCTTTTTGGCGTTAGAAAATGAGGCGCAGATAAAGGGGCACTTTGACGCTTATTACTAATATTTCCCAGGCTCATATCACCAAATGAACCACTTGTTGCCGCAGGGACCGGCAACTGAGTGCTGGCGAGCTTCTCCGGGAATAACATCTCTTTGACTCTGAGAGTTTAATGCATTGTAGAGATGCTGAGACTCACCATTAAACGTGACAGTGGTTGAACGGTAGGAGGGAACAAGGCTGTTTAACCTGGCGGCTAGCATCCCTCTCAGGCTTTCAGAGAAATTGTTGAAAAGCCGTTTCATTACTATTGACATAGCATTATCTATCGCTGCAGCTCCTGCGGAAGAGACTCGCTTCGAGGGACCCGCACTGACGAGATGTAGCCGCGGCATACCCTACATCACGCTCTTTAATGAAAGAGGCAACCTCTGCCTGGGAACAACAGCGTTTTTTCATAACATCAATGATTTGTGCCTCACGATAACGAGCGGGAGAGTTACTGTCCGTGGCTGTGTATGATGCAGCACATAAGCAACACCTGAAATCTTCTACCTTGCAGTCGGAAGCGGAATGTGATACAGCGCGTTTAAGACACATCATTGAGGGCCTGCAAGCATTAGTGTTATGTCCGACACGCCAGCAGTTACGGCACTGCAGTGGTCGAGGTGTCAGTGCCTCTACACGGAAAAGCAGGGCCAGGCCTTCAGTTCAGAGGGGCGTATTAGGGCCTCCAAAGTGACGATAACGGTTTCAGTTGGGAACCCCATATTTCCTACATGCCTGGTGCACCTCTATAATGAAACCACGCCAGCAAGGGAGACCGTCTCTAAGAAGGCCTCGGGACTGATATTGATGGGTACACGACGAAAGATGCCCTTCACGCAAGCGAAATGGGGTGGTACGAAAGCGCGAACTGCAATGTGCGGAAATCTCGTGCACGCTATCAAATCAGTATGCCTGTATTGCCGAAGTGGCTCACCTCCAAAATGTCAAAAAATGCGCAGTTACGCCGCGCATTTTTTCTAGGAAAACCTTTGATTCCCTCAACCGAATGGCTCCTCAATCAGTAGTCACAAGCGTGACAAGGAAACTGCTTACGCCGTTCCGGAGGAAACACTCCAGTGGTACCGACTCAGTAGGGTGGCTTGCCGACAAGGGTGAGCCCTGGCCGGGTCCGGAGACCGGCATTGACGGCCCCTAAAACAACAGGAAAAAGAAAATCTAGAAAAAAGAAATACAACGCAAAAATTTGGTCAAACCCCTCTCGCAGAGCACAGCGTTCGAACTCTTGCGTTTCTTTTTTTTCCTTCTTTGGTTTACTTGTTACGAACCCACGAGGCGCTGTATGTAGGTGTTGATGACAATTCCGTCTCACACCTGGCACATACACATTGTAGGAGATAGACCGCAACGAGCACGTCTGGAGAAGTAACACTGACAGTCATGGATCGCGAAAACCAATGTGAAAATATAAATGTCTGGAGCTTTACTAGGATGAAAATGGGCATGACCTTATTGTTAGGTATTGCAGTTCCATGCCACCAATTTCTCACACGAAGGGTGCCCTCCCAAGCCACAGTATTCGTCGTTCTGCCGAGCACAAGGCGGGAGCTGCGGTTGTACCTATTTTGCCTGGTGGAAGCAATTCCATGCATCTCACAGCCTTGAACGAAGCTCGTCTACTTCACGAAAGCTGTCGTCGGTGAGGGGCGCCCCAAGGCCTTTGCAGAACATAAATGTGTCTCCATTCGAGATGAGTGCCCCTAAACAACCGAGCGCCAGGTCCGTGTATTCATCTACGCCTTAAAAAAACGGGTGGGGTTCCGATCCGCACTGAGAATCGAACCCTGTAGTTCCAGGTTGTAAGCGGATGCTGAAACTTGAAACCTGGTTAACCTCCCTGCCTTTCCTTAGCTTTTCTCTCTTCCTTTAAGCCACTGCTGCGCATAAAATGATTATGTATGTGCTTGTATTTACGAAGTCTCACGTGGACATGAATCGCGAAAAAAACTGATAGAACACACTAACACTAATAATAAGTGCGAAGTTCTTATATTGTTAGAAAAAAAAAAGGGTTAAGGTACTTTTGCCGTTTCGACTACACGTAGTTCATATGGGTCTTTCCGTTCTCCATGTTTAATAACCAAGAAATAAGTTTGTGAATGTTGTAGAAATAAGAAATATCAAAAAGAAAACTGTTCCCTGCAATAGGGGTGTTCAGAGACGGCTTGGTTAATGTTAGAGTGACTGTGTCACAACACCAGTGCTCCAAGCGATTTTAAATCGGTGCGACAGAAGTGCAGCCCGATATTCAGAAGCGGTATTTCCACACATAGTTCTGTCGGAACTGAAAATTATCGACAGAGTAAAAAGTTGTGAGGTGCTGGTGGCTGCCAGTGGATTACGAACAGCGGAGGATGAAAAGTGGCCTGGGGCATGCTCACGCTCGGTGCCCACGCGCTGACCAATACAGATAGACAGTCTGACTGTGGCTTCCTGTTCGTGAAGGTGTGCGTTCCGGACGGCCTGCATGTTTTCGCTGAGGTCTAATCTACATTTGGCGCCTTGTGTGGCGCCAAGTGATCTATTGTTTTGTTCATTTTGATCAAAATATTGATCAAGATTGATATACTGTTGCCAGCTCATCGCAGATATATCATAAAGAAAATATTGTTCAGGTCTGATGAGTGCAAGTAGAAGAATATTGCACATGCCGAAATTTTGCGAATTTATTTGGTGAGAACCTTCTGTCACCCGCGAAGTGGTGTTGTCAGTATACGGCCGCAGTCAAATGAGCAGTAGTGTGTGGCATAGAAATAATGGGCCATTAGAGGAGGCGCATGCATGTGACTTGGCTACTTCATTACACCGATTCTTCGGTGGCCTGATACTTATAACAAATTTACTAAATGCAAAGTAGCTAGTGTTAATCAGTCATAAAAAGGGCAGTAATGTAATCTTTTGTTGCTGGTGCCGGGAACAGTGGTGTATAGTCGAGATGCAGGCACATGCCTATCTTTTCTATGAGCGGCATCTAAGCACACGGGGCCCAGTGACCGTTGCCTCAGAGTTAAGGAACAGATATCGTTGCCCACACATGCAACGTGCTGCGACTAGAAATCCCCTGATGACAGTTCCAAAAGTATTTGATGCTTCAATTGCACCCCTGAGATAAGCGGCTCCATGGACACTAATACTAAAGTCTCCAAGAAGATGCGCGGATCCTTATGGTACTACTTGCACAAGTATGGGGCTAACGAGAGAACATCTGGCTTCCATTGTGGATGCGAAGCATCTTATGCTCGGGGCTTTGTCCGTCCCGCGTCCCGCGTCCGGCCACTTTCATGAAGTACGGAAGCACCCACTATGCGAACCAGAACACTGTAGTAAAATAAGGCCGTCAACCACCACCACAGTCACCAGAGTCATGGCCGAGAGCACAAAGGGGCTCCTTAGCGACGGCTAGGCAGGTGCTGTCTGTCGCACACGTTGACTCCATTCCGTGATCTTGCTTGTATGTGCTTGCGGGGGCTTAGTTCCATCCCTCCTTCCCGCCTCCCACACCCCCCACAGCGCATGCGCGTCCCCTCCCCTTCTCTCTCTTCGCCTACGCTCACCCCCCTTTCTCTCCTCTATGAATCCTCTACTCCACGGAGCGGGGCCCGCGTCCCGCGTCCTACACCCCCCACAGCGCATGCGTGTCCCCTCCACCTCTCTCTCCTCTCCTACGCCCGCCCCCCTTTTCTCTTCTAGGAATCCTCTACTCTACGAAGCGGCGCCCGCGTCCCTCACGTCCCGCCACAGCGCATGCGTGTCCCCTTCCCTCTCTCTCCACCTACGCTCACCCCCCTTTCTCTCCTCTAAGAATCCTTTACTCTACGGAGCGGCGCGCGTGTCCCACACCCCCCAACAGCGCATGTGCGTCCCCTCTCCCCCTCTCTCTCCTCTTCTAAGCTCACCCCCCTTGTTCTTTTCTAGGAATCCTCTACGCTACGGAACGGCGCCCGCGTCCCACATCCCCACATCGCATGCGCGTCCTCTCCTCCTCTCCTACGCTCACCCCCCTCTCTCTCTTCTAGGAATCCTCTACTCTACGGAGCGTCTCCCACGTCCCACACCCCCCACAGCGCATGCGTGTCCTTTCCCTCTCTCCTACGGTCGCCCATCCGCTCGCTTCTCTAGGAATCCTCTACGGAGCGGGGCGCCCGACAGGTGGTGCGACAGCTGCATACTTTGCTGGGGGGTGGCACGGTAGTTCCGCGCTGTGAAAATGATGGAGCGCCGGCCCGCCTCATTCTCTCTCCTGTGCACCGCCGCGATGAGCGCCCGGTCCGCTGGCGCGAATCGGGAGCGGCGACGTTTCTCCCCCTCAAGGTAACTATGACCCCGCTGCTTCACATCCACACATCGTTTCCTTCAGCGGGAGATGGGGAAGCTTTGTTTTTAAAGAACGTGTAGCTTGGGATGAACCAGACTGTTAGGCTGAAAACGGAACGGGACGCTGCGTCATTTCTTTTAGAGCACGATCTAGTTTTCTACCAATGGGCGACATTCGAAATACGCATGTAATACTGACAACTTCGCGAACAGAGCGACATTAGTCCTGCTTCATATATGATGTGGAACTGTCGGATTACAATGTTCACTCTAGGCTGTACTGAATTCATCTTCACATTCCTTCCAAATGACGTCATACTCAACGCTAAGGTGTCATGTAGTCAGATGAATTTTGGTTTACAAATCCCGTTTCCATAGAGCTGCCTTTGAAGTGCCAGGAACCAGTGCTTCTTGGAACTATCGCGCTGTGTCATAGTTTTTGCTACAAACCATCTAATATCTCTTTCGGTTCCACGTAAACATAGCTAATGATTCGGAGTGTCGACATTCTGCCGTCTCTTCTCATCTGCGGGTGTATTGTATGCCTCACGCCGACGCCTCCTGATACGATGCAAACAAGGACCACGCGCGCTTGTAGAAAAACGTGCGAAGAGGAGCTCGGCAAATAAGACACCTACCGTACCAGCGAGCATCATGAAGTAGAACACAAAGAAACCCTGTAATTTTAACAGCGGTATCTCCGTCTGAGGAGAACTCTCCACGCGGGAATAACGCTTGCAAGCGATGTCATGTGCGCAGAACGGAGAATCCAGTAGGCCATGTTCAGTCAGCCTCTGCAGAAAAACCCTGTAGGCGTCTCTTAGCGGGAACCTCTTGCGAAGGAGCATACTAAAGGCCCGCGTCATGAAGTTCTCGTCGAACGCGGCCATGGGATGCGGCGATCCTTTCAATATCCAAGACGGCATTCGAGGGCCGTAGCATACGCTGCCACTCCGCGCGGCACAGTCGAAGCAGGAGAGTAAGCTGTCAGTTACCAACTTGTCAAGATGTTTGAATAGTGTCGCACGCAGCTTTTCTCCGAGCTTCGTGGGATGGTCCCAATCTTTGATGCCAACCAAACTGGCCGAATCCCTCGTGACGCATGGTGCCGCGACACCGGCGTCCAGAGCGGCTTCCAATTCCTCGAGTGTGTCGAGACATTCGGCAGGACGACCCACCGTCACCGTAGAGGTCAGTTCGCCTTGAAAGTACTGAGACAACGGCAGCATTGCTAAGGCCCAGAACACGTAAACAAAATTCTGGACTCTCGGCCGTCTGTTCGCTCTCGGAAATGGCGTTGATCTGGCAAGAAGAAGGGCCAAGAGAAACAACATCTCCGTTTGCAACCTTTCGTGTAAGCGATTACCGCCCATGAGAAGGAGGAGACCAACGCAAAGTGTCAGCGACGCAGCTGTCATGGCAACAGTCAAAGCGGACCGCAGTGTTGTATCGCGGAGAGACGGGGCTTGGATCTTGCTGTCCAATGTGTAGAAAGTTTCGGGAAGAAAGAGAACCTCACTGTACGTTGACGCTGCAAGAATATTCTCTTGTAGAGGCACGATTAGCGCTACCATATCGGTGTCCTCGCAGTACAAGTCGTAGAACATTGTCGACCAGGTCGAGTGAAACTGGTACACCAATGAGACGTTCTTCGCTTTCAGTGTACGAAACAGATAAGAGTAAACTGAGCAAACGTCGTGGTCCTGAAACTGCTTCGACCGCAAGCAACTGATCTTCATAACCTTACCCATCAAAGACGTTTTTTTCGTCGAACGTTTGAAGAGGTCTAGCTCTTTGTGTGGCCGATAGTGGTAGAGCAACGGGCTCCCATGAGGTTCAGAATTCGGAACATTGGGACTAACGTTCTTTCTCTGCGACGCACCGGCCAAGCAACTGGGCAGCACCGACGCCGGCTCCCCGTTGTAGGAGAAGGTCAGATTATTGGGAGCAACGACCCAACGAACAAATCCCTGTTTCAAAGTTATTCGCACAGCATCTGATGTCTTCCGCCAGTCCACTTTAAGGCTCGAAACTATCGCCACTGTCGACACGTCCGCTGCGCTGTTCTTCAAGACGTAAGTTTGCAAACCGCCTTTCCTGAAGGTCCAAGTCGTTCTCGGCCACGGCAGACGCTGCGTCAACAAGTTGTCTGCTTCTTGCCATTGTTCGTCAAAAGAGACGACCGCGATGTTCACCCTTGCCCGAGTAGGTGCTTCTACAATGTCCTGGAGGCTTTCGTGGGCGTCGTCTCTTAAATCGCCGCGGCCTTTTCTCACCAACATAGTGATAACAAGTGAGCAGAGATGAGAACTGTCTGATGCCAATGATCATTTCTGTGTTCCGGGTGGCCCCGTCAGCGCCCTCCTTATGGCATTAATGAAACGTGGACCTTCCTTAGACCATTATCCATAGTTCTGACAGGCCGCTACAAAAGATTCAGTACCTCCACCAAATAGGAAGAAGAAATACAGAGGGTTGGAGAGAATGCGCTCGACAGCGACTGGGAGACGCGACAGTGCAGGCCAAGCCAGTCCCAGCAGCAACAACGACCAGCTCAATCCTCTCTTGCGTAGATGAAGAAGATGATGATCATGAAACTAACAAGATTAGGCGGAATATATGTGAGGTGAAAATAGGTAAATCGCCTCTCAGGACGGATGTATCGATCTATTCCGTAGTGAACAAAAGACCGCGGCGACGGCGTATCTTATTCCACGGGACTTCGACCAATTGCAGACAGAACATTAAGTGCAGCCTAGCAGCACAGCAGCTTTTTTCCAACTGTACTCCACGGCTTACCTCTCTACCGCTGTCCGCTTTGCATCAATATATACAGTCGGCTTAATCGTCGTGAAAATAAACACACGTGCACCATATAAAACGCATTTCCGCGCCGGGCGATTTGGAAAAAGAAAAACGAAGACGTCGCCAAGGTAAGGAAAAGTGCTTAGGCAAGACGAAAGAAAATGACAGGGTTCTTTAAGAGACCGCAGGAACGCTAGTTGCTGTTTCAATATAACGTGTACTACAGAGAATACTTCGAAATTATGGTGAAGCTGCCACACGAAAACGACACTGCATTGATAATGACAATGGAGAGCTGTCTGGCGCACAGCTGTGGGAGATTTGGTTCTGTAGTCATCGAATGAAGGATAAAAGACTCTCGTCGTCGAAATGGACGGCCGCTGAAGGAGAGCTTTCGCAGTTCTTTTTTGAGTGTGAGAACTATAACTCGTGTCGAAAACAAGGATAAACATAGGCGCATATACTGGCGAAGCTATGGAGAAAGGATAACCAAGCCATCATTGTAATGAGCGTGACAGCGCAAGACTAGCGGGCAGTGTACAACCAACCTATCGACCGTGTTTTAGTAGGTTATATGCCAGTGGCTCTCAAAGACGAAACATATGGGCGAAAAACCAACAAAATATAGACGGGCTTGTAAAAGTAGCGCGCATTGCCACGCGCAAGAGCCACGAGGTTACGCACGTGTA
This sequence comes from Rhipicephalus appendiculatus, assembly GCA_030522465.1. Taxonomy (NCBI): domain Eukaryota; kingdom Metazoa; phylum Arthropoda; class Arachnida; order Ixodida; family Ixodidae; genus Rhipicephalus; species Rhipicephalus appendiculatus. The sequence continues at coordinate 14,578 of JALIZH010009603.1, read as the reverse complement.
TTTCTCGTCTGCATGTTATCGACGAGGTATGTACGTGATCATCGTAATCACAACTGTCTTTATGTGCGGCGCATGTTCAGTGGCTTATTTGACGGCTAGTTCAAGGGTTAGTGGTGCGTTCGAAGACGAAGCACCTGGAATAATTGAATGTCGGTCTATGTGGGAGCTGTGTCACGGGATATTCTTGTTTGCAATTTCTCAGAAAGCAACGGCACTCAACGCTTGTCACTGCGGGTGTCGTACTTTAGGCGTAAATTATCCAGATGAATAGGAGTGCGCTTATATGTTTTGGGCTTGTTTTGAGAGTTCCACGTCTTTAGAGAGCTAAGTGTCTCGTCATATCTTAATGGCGAGGCTATTGTTTCGTGCCCAGGATATGCGTGCGCAGCAAGACGAGCACAATTAAGGATACTTTTGGCGCAAATTGAACGAGGACGCATAACACAAAAGAGCAGGACGGGCGCCGAACTACCAACTAATTTTATTCCACAGCGGAAAGAACTTTTTCAGCACAAGCCAAACCACATGATGAGTGCGCACGCATCACATTTTTTTAACAACCAGGGCACCGCAACGTGCTGCTGTGAAAACTAATCTCTCTATCTTGAAGGGATTGTGTAGCTGTGCTGACGCAGGCGTCGCCCCTTTGCCTTATGTAATATGCATCTATCACTTCTCTCTCCATTTTTTCACTTGCTCTGCCTATAAACTTCGCTTCCGTGAACATGGGGTAGCATCCACACGCCTTGAAATGCGCTGCCATCAGGCTGCCAGAACCATAGTTTACATTGAGACGGTGTTGTCCGGCCCTGTTGTTGAAACACTGCCCGGTTTGGCCATTATATTCCTTCCCCAACTCAATGGAATGAGGTACACAACTCCAGACGCGCACTCAGTAAAAACGGTTGCATGCTTTGTAGAACACATCCTCGTTTTCTTTCTGCTTATCATAGCGCACACAGCAGAAAGGTTTACACGGCGCTGACATTGCTACACGGACTGGACTGCACTGGAAGTCTCGCTATATTAAGTGCGGAGCACTTTAGGGGCCGGGCAGTCGTATGCTGTGATCGTATGCTGTCGTCATCGCTTGGCGTAACGCAGACAAAACCGCATATATCATAGCCATCTGATCGCACGCTCGCGCCAAAGAGAAGTCTTCTTCCTGATGTTCTTCCAGCACCTTGATGATGAAATTAGGTGCCGGGCATTTTAGGGGAAAAACCGCGTATAAACATTAAAAAAAAAGGAAGCACGCGAGATATAGAAATAGAGAGAAAGAAGCTATAAAATACGAAACAAAACAAAAATAAATGGAAATAAATAGAACAAAAAGACAGAAATAACTGAAAAATAGAAAACGAAATAAAGAGATGAGGAAAGAAAGAGAAAACCGAAGAGAAAGAAAGAAGGCTGCCCAGGTCCGGCTTGGCACCACTTGCGCGAAGCTGCCTTAATCTTCGTATCTGGTCCGCCATGGTGGATCAGTGGCTACGGTGCTCGGCTGCTGTCCCGAAGGTCGCGGGTTTGATGCCGGCCGCGGTGGTCGCATTTCGATGGAGGCGAAATGGTAGAAGCCCGTGTACTTTGAGATACCAGTGCACGTTATAGAACACCAGATGGTCGAAATTTCCGGAGCCCTACACTACGGTGTCTCTCCTAATTATATCGTGGTTCTCGGACGTATAACTCGAGATATTAGTATTAATTTTCGTATGTGTCGTGTTACGGAAGATACAGCACGAATTCACATTAGTTTACCCATATTGACAGGGTCGCAATTTTAAATGCTGAAGTAACTTATTATCCCTCAATTGTCTACAGATTAACTTGTGCTTCAAAACAAAGCTAAGTCTATACACAAATGTGCGTTCTAACTACAGCTGCCCCGTTTGGGCGTTGTCCTGCAACGGGAATCATCGCCTATCGTGTATGGCTTTGCATGCCTTAAAGTATCGCCAAAGTAAAAATATATTGTTCGCGAAGCTTTGAAGGAAAAGTGGTCGCAAGCCTATTGCCACAGAGATCAACGCACGCCCTACGATTGAATTACAGTGTTCTAGCAGGGCCCGAATACTCTCAAGTTCTGCAAACCGCCAAAGAGAGCGAAAAAAATCCACCGCGGCGCGTTCCGACTTCAAACATCGAGAGTGGAGCTACTAACCTCTGCTTTATGATCGCATGGGTGCCGCCATTCGCGCTATTACACTTTCATGTAGGGGCACCCTCGTCGGGGCCAAATTTCAGCTCAAAATATTCTTAAAATAACTGTAGACTACATCTTTGTATAACGCTACACCGAAATAAGACAAATTGATCTTTACACTAAGTAGTCTTGCCTAGCCATCTGCCGCATCATCAATCTTTTGTAGTAGTTTTTGCTCCAGCTTACTCGTAGTTGTCAGCAGCCTATCGACATCATTATAAAATGGTATAAACTTGAGCTTGTCGGCTTGGCTTCATAGCGGGCAACAGCGCAGATACACGGGACAAAAAAGACGGACAATACTAAGCACTGGCAAACAACATGGCTAAAACATGAGTTCTCCCCCCCTCCCTTTTTTTTTCCTTTTTTTTCCGTTTTCCAAGAAGCGTATATATTTGTGCACCTACAAATTAAACGCTGATGGTGTTGGCCAGCGCCAAGTAATTTCAGTCTTTCTTGTCCCGTGTATCTGCGCTGTTCCCCGCTATGAAGACATCATTATCTTCATTTCAAAATATACGGCGGCCAACGGTAGGTAACGGTTCGCGGTGAATACGGATAGGTCTCGCGCTGTTTGGTTTCGCTGTCAATGTACGAGCCGCTGCCAGCCGACACACTCGCATTTGTTTTCTTTATTTTGACTCGTTGAAATGCTTTCGGGAAGCGCATTCAGCTGACTTCGGAGGAACGAAGGGACCGTTGAAACTGTCACCGCCTGAACACCCGCTTCAAGCTCGAGAATATTGCCACGCGTGTTGTTTTGATGTGCTTTGTTTAACCCACAAAGACTGCGAGCAATGCGCGGCGCAGATTGCGCCTCAGTGTTCGAGAAGCTTCACGTTTGTAGTAGATCGTTTCGTTAACATTGCGCACACACTCAAGATTAATTCACAGCTTGCGCGACACCCAGTGATAAGGCTAGAATGTTCTACGCGTGATGTATAAAAGCCGGCGCGTTCCAACGATGATCTGTTGATCGACGGCCGGCGCTCTGTTCACCGCTATCAGTGCCCGTGTGTATTGCTGTAATCTGGCTTTCCGTTTACCAGCCCCAAATTCGGCCAAATATACAGTTTCATTTTGAAGCTACCGACTGCTGCCTTCGTCGACGTCACGACCACGTGACAATATACAGACCGGTGAGTAATAACTCATTGCTTCAGTTTTTGGCCAATGACTTTGTGTAGGCGTCACACAGAGGCGACGCATTGCAATATTACAATTTTCAACGTGTCATATTCTGTCGCCGAAAAAACGTGCGTTACCTGCTGCGTGGCTTCACGAGAGAGTGAGTTGCTGACTCAATAGACCCGGATGGATGGATGCTATGAGCGTGCCCTTTATAACGGGGGGGCTGACATGTCTCCCACCAGGCTCGAAAGAAAAAAGAAAGGGAAAGAAAACTTTAATTTTGTGTTGGCCTATTGTCTTATCTATTGATTATATCCATGTTATCATACAAAAGAAAAATATAAATTCATGGTCCATCTCTCTGCCTCTTCAGGCAGAATGACCTTATTTTTCCCCGTTATTCATTTTTGTGCTTTATGTCTGCTTTTCTTTCACCAATACTCTAACCGTCTTTTACATATTTCTATCGCGGACGTGTTCAGCTTTCCATTGTCTTAATTGTCTGTTGTCTGTTCAGCTTTCCATTGTCTGTTTCCATCGCCTGAATGCCTCTGGAACAATGGCGGTCTTGTCTTCGAGGTATTCCACAAGGCCCCTGAGTCCCAGGTCGGCTCGCTGTCGTTCGGCGAAGTCGTCGGCACTTATCGTTCCCAAGAAGAAGTCATCCTCCCGGTCATCCTGCGGCGGCGCGTCGACGGGGTCGCGAGACGAGCAGTCGGCGTCTCAGTGTTTTCGTCCGGACTTGTAGACGACTGTAACGTCAAATTCTTCAAGTCTCAGACTCCATCTTGCGAGACGACCTGAAGCGTCCTTCAGGTCAGCTAGCCAGCACAAGGCGTGGTGGTCGCTCACAACATTGAAGGGCCTGGCTTAGAGGTAGGGGCGAAACTTTGACGTAGCCCAGATGATGGCGAGGCACTCCTTTTCTGTTGTGGAATAGTTGGCATCTGCCTTGGATAGCGACCGGCTAGCATAACTGATGACCCTTTCCAGTCCCTCCATTCTCTGCACAAGAACTGCTCCGAGTCATACGCTGAATGTGTCGGTGTGCACTTCTGTTTCGGCGTGTTCGTCGAAATGCCCAAGTAACGGAGGCGTTTGCAGGCGTCGCTTTAGTTCTTGAAATTCTTCCTCCTGCAGCGATTCCCACTTGAACTCGACGTCGTTCCTGGTAAGGTTAGTGAGTGGCTTCGGCGATGCGGGCAAAGTTTTTGACGAACCGCCTGTAATAGTCGCACAGGCCGAGAAATCGACGCTCGCCCTTCTTGTCGGTTGGTGGTGGGAATGCGGCGATGGCGGCTGTCTTCTGCGGGTCGGGTCGTACTCCGGAATTGCTGATTACGTGACCCAAGAACACAAGTTCCTCGTATGTGAAGCGGTACTTTTCTGGTTTCAGGGTGAGTCCGGAGGCCTTGATTGCTTGAAGAACAGCTTCAAGGCGCCGGAGATGTTCGTCGAAATTTAAGGAAACTCAACGACGTCGTCCAAATACACAAGACAAGTCTGCCACTTCAAGCCGACGAGTACGGTATCCATAACCCGCTGGAAGGTCGCGGGGGCGGTGCAAAGACCAAAAGGCATGACCTTGAACTCAAACAGGCCGTCTGGAGTTATGAAAGCAATCTTTTCTCGGTCTCTCTCGTCTACTTCGATTTGCCAGTAGCCTGTCTTGAGCTCCATCGACGAAAAGTACTTTGCGTTATGGAGTCGATCCAGGCCGTCGTCTATCCGTGGGAGGGGGTACACGTCCTTCTTCGTGATCTTGTTCAAGCGACAATAGTCGACACAGAAACGTAGCGTTCCCGTTCTTCTTCTTCAGCAATACCACGGGAGACACCCAGGGACTCTTGGACGGCTGGATTATGTCGTCGCGTAGCGTTTCGTCAACTTGCTTCTTCACGGCCTCGCGCTCGCGCGTCGAAACTCGGTACGGGCTCTGTCGAACTGGTCGAGCACTTTCTTCTGTTATGATGCGATGTTTCGCGACTGGGGTCTGCCAAATCCTTGAAGACGCCGAAAAGCAGTACTTTGAATCGCAGGAGCAGGGACTTGAGCCTGGTCTTGCTTGACCTTCGGAAGGCCCGGGTTGGCGTAGACATCTGGTTCGGGACCTTGATTCGTCGAAGCAGGTTCGGTAGCATCGGACAGGGCGTAAGCATTGCTGGTGTCCACCAGTTTCTCGATGTAGGCGACCGTCGTACCAATGTTAAGCTCCCTATATTCGTGGTTGAAGTTTGTCAGTGTGGTGAAAGAGGAAAGAAGACGAAGAATGCAGCGAGGAAGGCGGCACGTCGCGGACAAAAAGAGAGCGCGTGGTGGGGGCGGCGAAGAAAAAAGGAAGACGAAGCAGCCAGTGCGGGGAAGAACGGTAGCGGCCACGGAAGCAGACGGCGTTCGAGGGCCATCCATGTTGGCGAGGGCTACCCGGGAAGAAACCGCTGGGCAGCCTCCTGACGGGTCGCACCCCTGCGTACGCTGGTGCACCGGCTCTGACTCCTGCCCAGTACTTGGCCGGTTCCTGGACGGGCTGGCTTCCTGACAGAACGCGTGCTTCGCCACCACTCGCCCGGCTGCTCCTCCTGCCGCGCCACGACGTCCCAACGCACTGCTGCGTGGATCTACCGCCGGCCTGTTGTGCCTATGGACGGTTACGTGAGCGCATCACTTTAGGACATTAGCATCTAGACTGCGCGTTTAAGTGTAAAGTGTAAGGGATCCCTGTTGCATGTGTGTGTATTGTCGCGAGAGTTCGGTTACTTTTCTTAATATATGTGTGTTTACCAGACGTACTGTGTTTGGCTCCTTCCTTCACCGCACCGCACATGAATTCAACTGATGTTCCTCTAATCCTTCACTACAGTCAGCAATACATTTGCTTTGCCATCACGCAACTCGGTGATGCCTCTTGTGAAGAAAATCTGGCGGTTCACCAGCAGGTGCTGATCACCCTCGATGACGCCTTCGAAGCCTGCAGGGTTCTTCGGTGCCGACAGAAATGACACTGGAGAAACGCGGAATGGTGACCTGCTCTTCTATGACATTTAAAGCATGGGTCGCTGGCGTCGTGTGGGGTGGCAGTGCTTCTTCTGAGGTTATTTTTATTAGATACGAAGCATCTTATGCTCGGGGCTATGTCCGTCCCTCCCGCGTCCCGCGTCCTTCCCGCGTCCCGTGTCCCGCGTCCGGCCACTTTCACAAAGTAGGGAAGCACCCACTATGCGAACCAGAACACTGTAGTACAATATAAGGCCGTCGACCACAACTACAGTCACCAGAGTCATGGCCTAGAGCACAGAGAGGCTGCTTAGCAATGGTTAGGCAGGTGGTGTGTGTCGCCCAGGTTGACTCCATTCCTTGATCTTGTTCGGGTGGGGGGGCTTAGTCCATCCCTCCTTCCCGCACCACCACAGCGCATGCGCGTCTCGTCCCCCCCCCTCTCTCTCCACTCCTATGCTCACCCCATTTCTCTCCTCTAGGAATGCTCTACTCTACTGAGCGGCGCCCGCGTCCTGCACCCCGACAGCGCATGCGCTTCCCCTCCCCCCTCTCTCTCCTCTTCTACGCTGACCCGCTTTCTCTACTCTACGGAGCGGCGCCCGCGTCCCACAGCGCATGCGCGCTCTCCTATACGCTAAGCCCCTTTCTCTGCTGTAGGAATCCTCTACTCCACGGAGTGGCGCCCGCGTCCGACATCCCCACAGCGCATGCGCGTCCTCTCCCCCCTCTCTCCTACGCTCACCCGCTTTCTCTACTCTAGGAATCCTCTACTCTACGGAGCGGCTCCCGCGTCCCACACCCCCCACAGTGCATGCGCGTCCCCGTTCTCTCCTCTAGGAATCCGCTACGGAGCGGCGCGCGACAGGTGTTGCGACAGCTGCATACTCCGCTGGGCGCACCACGCTAGTTCCGCGGTATAAAAATGACGGAGCGCGCCTCATTCTCTTTCCTGTGCAGCGCCGCGATGAGTGCCCGGGCCGCTACCGCGAAACGAGAGCGGCGACGTTTCTCCCGCTCAAGTTACCATCTCCCCGCTGCTTCGCATCCACACATAGTTCCCTTTAGCGGGAGATGGGGCAGTTTTTATTGACTGAGACCTCAGGTGGATGACGGCGCCGTGATGACTTAGGAAGTCCATCCAAAGTATCACATCCCTGGAGCACTGTTGCAGGAGTACAAAGCTCCTAGGGTAAGTGCGATTATTGAGGGTGACTCGTGCTGTGCAGACCCCAGCAGGTGTTATTAAATGGCCCCCCAGCGGTCCGAATTTCGGGGCCTTCCCACCCTGTCTTAACTTTCTTCAACTTCGCGGCGAACGGCCCACTGACGACGGAATAGTCGGCCCCAGTATCGACGAGAGCGGTGACGTTGTGGCCGTCAATAAGGATGTCCAGGTCGCTAGTTCGTCCTCTTGCGTTGCGGTTTGGTTGTGGCGTCGGATCACGGCTACGTCGGCTTGTTCCGCTGCTTCGACGTGGTGACATCAGGTCTTCCTCCGGTCGCGAAGTTGCGTCGTATGGGCTTCGTTCGGCTTGCGGCGTGCTCCTAAGACTCTGTCCACACGTCGTCGTCGGCGGCGGAGGATCTTCGGTAGTTCGTCGTACAGCAACCGCACCTCCATCGGTTGCTGCCCTTAGATTTCCGGATATGGGCTCGCGGAACGGCTGCGAGTAAGGCCGGTGTACTGGCGGCGCTGTGGTGACATGTAGCGACCAGGCGACGGTGATCGGGAGTCTCGTGGTGGCGGCCAGTGAGCCCCTGCGAGGTAGTCTGCGATGTCGCGATGTCGTTCACCCCGCTGTGTACGCGGCGCGTCGATGGCGAAGCCAAGAAGTCCTATCTGGCGGTACTGGCAGTGGCGGTAAGTGTGACCAGCTTCTCCGCAATGGTAGCAGTGTGGACGGTGGTCAGGGGCGCGCCAAAAGTCGGTCTTCCTCGGAGCGTTGCGCTGGCCTGGCAGGTGGGCGGTATGTCGTCGATGGCAGTGGCGGCGGTGTCTGGCGACCATACTGCGGCGATGTGTCGTCTTGGCATGGGCGTGGCGGGGGAGTGTGACGGCGGGCCGCAGCAGCGTAGCTCATAGCCGGCGGCTGCGGCTGTACTTGCTGAGCAACACCAAGTGAGTGCTGGATCTCCTCGCGTACTACTTCAGCAATCGACGTCACCTCTGGCTGTGGAAAAGAGACCTTCCGGAGCTACTTCCGCATGATGGCGCGGAAGGTTTCGCGTAGATCTTCAGAGCCAAGGGCTTGAACAGCTGCGCTGTCTGGAGTAAGGCGACGATTGTACTGTCGGGTGCGCATTTCTTGCGTCTTCTCAATCGTCTTCGCTTCCGAGACGAATTTTTCGACGCTGTTTGGTGGATTCCGCATCAGTCGAGCAAATAGCTCCTGTTTCACTCTTCACATGAGGAAGCGAACTTTCTTTTCTTCGGGCATGGCTGGATCTGCATGGCGAAAGAGTTTGGTCTTTCTTCCGTGAATAATGCGACGCTTTCGTTTGGGAGCTCGGATGCGGGTTTCCAGTGTAGCCTCGGCCCTCTCCCTGCGGACGACACTCGTGAATGTGGCCAGGAAACCTGGTACGATAAAAGTCCCATGTTGTCAGGATGCGCTCTTGGTTTTCATACCATGTCCTAGCCGCGTCTTCCAAGGTGAAGTACGCATGCGGTAGCTTGTATTCACTGCTCCAGTTGTTAAAAGCGGTGACACGGTTGTATTTTTCAAGCCAGGCTTCCGGGTCTTCGTGTGGTGAACCGCGGAAAGTTGGCCGGCTCCTTCGGTTGCCGGAGCAAGATGGGTGCAGGCGGCACAGGGGCTGTCATCGTCGCGGCGGTTGAAGTCGAAGTCGTGGTTTGCCTGGTGTTTTACGGCAGGAGTCCGTGCTCTGGCTGCAAGCCTTGCAGCCAGCGCCTAGCTCGTTGCTGCACGGAGGCTTCGGTGTCTTCTCCGCGATGTGGGCTGGTTTCAAGGCTTGACGGGGGGCGTCCGGAACATGAAGGAACAGCACCTCCACCAAATGTCGCGTGGATCGTGACGTCGGCGAAGGGAGCAGTCGGTAGGACGAAAATGAAACTGTTTATTTGGCCGAACTTGTGGCCGGTAAACGGTAAAGTCAGATTGCAGCAATACACATTGGCACTGCTAGCGGAGAAGAAAGCGTCGGCCGTCGATCAACTGATCATCGTTGAAACGCGCCGGCTTTTATACATCAGGCGCCGAACATTCTAGCCTTATCACTGCTCGTCGCGCAAGCTCTGGAATAATCTTGAGTGTGCGCGTGCTGTGTGCAGTGTTAACGAAACCGTTACCTACCGTTACCTACCGTTGGCTGCCGTATATTTTGAAATGAAGATAATGATGTCTTCATAGCGGGGAACAGCGCAGATACACGGGACAAGAAAGTCTGAAATTACTTGGCGCTGGCCAACAACATCAGCGTTTATTTTGTAGGTGCACAAATATATATGCTTCTTGGAAAACGGAAAAAAAGCAAAAAAAAAGAGGGGGGGGGGGGGGGAGGGATGGAGAACTCATGTTGTTAGCCATGTTGTTAGCCAGGCGCCTAGTATTGTCCGTCTTTTTTGACCCGTGTATCTGCGCTGCTCCCCATTATGAAGCCAAGCCAACAAGCTCAAGTTTATACTATTTTATAATGATGTCGATAGGCTGCTGACGACTACGAGTAAGCTGGAGTAAAAACAACTACAAAAGATTGATGATGCGGCACATGGCTAGACAAGACTGCTTGGTGTAAAGAGGAATTTGTCTTATTTCTGTGTAGCGTTACACAAAGATTTTCTTCAGTTATTTGAAGAATATTTTGAGTTGAAATTTGGCCCCGACGAGGGCTCCCCTACATGAAAGTGTAGTAGCGCGAATGGCGGCGCCCATGCGATCATAACGCAGAGGTTAGTAGATCCACTCTCGATGTTTGAAGTCGGAACGCGCCGCGGTCGATTTTTAGATGCGATGCATCTTATGCTCGGGGCTCTGTCCGTCCCTCCCGCGTCCTGATTCCCCCGTCCGCCGTCCCGCGTCCCGCGTCCGGCCACTTTCATGACGTAGGGAAGCACCCATTATGCAAACCAGAACACTGTAGTAATATGAAGGCCGTCAACCACTATCACAGTCATCAGTGTCATGGCCGAGAGCAAAGAGAGGCTGCTTAGCAGTGGCTAGGCAGGTGGTGTTTGTCGCCCAGGTTGACCCCATTCCTTGATCTTGCTTGCATGTGTTTGGAGGGGGGCTTAGACCGTCCCTCGTTCCCGCGTCCCACACCACCACAGCGCATACGCGTCCCCTCCCCCCTCTCTCTTCTACGCTCACCCCCTCTCTCTCCTCTAGGAATCCTCTAATATACGGAAGCGGCCCCCGCGTCCCACACCCCCCTACAGCGCATGCGCGTACCATTCCCTATCCTTTCCTACGCTCACCCCCAATTCTCTACTCTAGGAATCATGTACTCTACGGAGCGGCGCCCGCGTCCCACAGCGCATGCGCGTCCTCTCTCCTCTAGGAATCCTCTACTCTACAGAGCGGCTCCCGCGTCCCACACCCCCCACAGTACATGCACGTCCCCTCCCTTCTCTCTCTCCTCTCCTACGGTCCCCCCCCGTCCTGTCCTCTAGGAATCCTCTACGGAGCGGCGCGCACGACAGGTGGTGTGACAGCTGCATACTCCGCTGGGGACGCCACGGTAGTTCCGCGGTATGAAAATGACGAAGCGCTCGCGCCTCATTCTCTCTCCTGTGCAGCGCCGCGATGAGCGCCCGGACCGTTGCCGTGAAATGAGAGCGGCGACGTTCCTCCCGCTCAAGCTGATTATCTCCCGGCTGCTTGGCATCCACACATGGGTTCCCTTTAGCGGGAAATGTTTTTTCGCTCTCTGCGGCGGTTTGCAGAACTTGAGAGTTTCCGGGCCCTGCTAGAACACTGTGCTTAAATCGTACGGCGTGCGTTGATCTCTGGGGCAATAGTCTTGCGACCACTTTTCGTTCCAAGCTTCGCGACCAATATAATCTGACCTTGGTGACACTTTAACCCTCTCATGCATACGGGCCTCATATGAGGACACATATTTATCCTGCGACAGAAGTCGTTCCAGTTACTTGTAACGAGTCATTAGCCGCATGGTGTCCTCAATTGAGAACCCGCCAATGTTCCTAACTTGTTTCACAGGTGGCCGTCGCTGTCCAGGTTTTTTGAAGCTCCAAGTTCTTACGGAGAGTCGGCTTGTTTGAGGTCACTGAATCTTCGTAAAAAGCAAAAAAAATAATTGCTCGACAGGCTATTGTGCTTTTGAACTATAAAAAATATGCGTTGAAAGAACAACTCTTGAATAACACCAGCTCCTCTTGTTGTCGTTTTTTTCTCGGCTATGGGCTCTACAGATGGAATAGAACAAGTGTCCTCAAGTGGGGACATTATGCATGAAATGGTGTAGACTCATCTGCAGCGCCACCAAATAAAAACGCGCCCGCTGAGAGCGCTTGTATTTTCCCGTGCTTTACGTGCATGGTTCAGTCTGCTTTTGCAGCAGTGTTTAAGGCGAAAGCCTTTAATGTCTCATGCTCACGTCCGTCCGGTGTCCGTCCGGTGTCCGTCCGTCCGTCCGTCCGTCCGGTGTCCGTCCGTCCGTCCGTCCGTCCGGTGTCCGTCTGTCCGTCCGTCCGGCCGTCCGTCCGTCCGTCCGTCTGTCCGTCCGTCCGTCCGTCCGTCCGTCCGTCCGTCCGTCCGTCCGTCTGTCTGTCCGTCCGTCCATCCGTCCATCTGTCCGTCCGTCTGTCCGTTCGTCCGTCCGGTGTCCGTCCGTCCATCCGTCCGTCCGTCTGTCCGTCCGTCCGTCTGCCCGTCTGCCTGTCCGTCCCTCCGTCTGTCTGTCTGTCCCTCCGTCCGTCTGTCTGTCTGTCTGTCCGTCCGTCCGTCCGTCCATGTCCGTCCGTCCCGTCCATCCGAGCTCTGGCACGGAGCCAGGTGGCCGCCGGGATGCGCAAACGGACGCCGGTCGCGTCGGACTCTACAGCGCTCGCTCTTTGCTTGCGTAGCTTCCCTGTGCCCAGCGTTCGCAATCATTCTGACCGACGCCGTCTCAATGGACACAGGGGTTCACGGAATACACCTTCGAATTTACAAAGGGCCCGTCAATTTAAGCGCTGGAACGCTGTGGCGTTTGCCCGATGCACAAAGCGCGAGAAAATACTAACGCATACGAACGGAGGAAGATTAGTCTCGCCTGTCGCTGCGACTCGCGGTAAAAAATTTAAAAAAGAAAACACGCACACATTCGCTTTGTGTGTTATCCCACTGAGAGTGTAAAAGAAAAAAAAGACGTGGCATAGTCAGTGGAACGGCCACACGCTTTCGCCGAACACACTTCAGAATGTACAAAGTGTCCTTCAATTTTTTGGATGTGTGTAAGTCTCGCACTTCCGTAGACCGTGGGAAAAACGATACTTTTCTAAGATGTCTTCTAAGAGAGGACTGTCCAGGGAAGAATTCGATGCTCTCTAGGACCGCTCATCTGACTCTGGTGACGATTCCGAGGTGGATGATTGCGAGCAGCTATTAACAGACCTTGGAACTTTCCAGCAGCTCAGAAGAGAGAGTGATGACAGCTAGCCTGGGCATGCTAATGGCGCCTAAACAAGCCCTAGTGCTTCAAGTCCTTCTACAGCACATAAGCGAAATATGCAAGACCGATCGTCAGCATTTCAATTTGAAATCTAACTGTTTCTTAAATATATCTCGTGTTCCAGATAGATTTCATGTGTACCGATACCAATGACTCATATCAGCTTACGGCATGTAGTCCTCATATGGGGACACATCAGAAATCTTATAAGAGAAATGTTATAATCTTATGATTACCTGAAATAAAAATTTTTCATGATCTTTTTGTGGCCTCTAGCAATACTTTAAGGCCAAAAATATTTTTTTCATCCTCTGGATTTAATTCATGCATGAAAGGGTTAAAGTTTGCAAAGCCATACATGATAGGCGATGATTCCCGTTGCAGGACAACGCCCAAACGGCGCAACTGTAGTTAAAGCGCACATTTGTGTATAGACTTAATTTAGTTTTCAAGCACAAGTTAATCTGTACACAATTGAGGGCTAATAAGGTTACTTCAGCATTTCAAATTGCGACCCTGTCAATATCAATACGGGTAAACTACTGTGAATTCGTGCTGTATGTTCCGTAACACGACACATACGAAAATTAATACTAATATCTCGAGTTATACGTCCGAGAAGCACGATATAATTACGATAGACACCCGTAGTGTAGGGCTCCGGAAATTTCGACCATCTCGTGTTCTATAACGTGCACTGGCATAGCACAGTTCACGGGCCTCTACCATTTCGCCTCCATCGAAATGCGACCGCCGCGGCCAGGATCAAACCAGCGACCTTCGGGACAACAGCCGAGCACCGTAGCCACTGATCCGCCGGGGCGGCCCAAATACGAAAATTAAGGCAGCTTCGCACAAGTGCTGCCAACCCTGAAGGAAGTGCGGAGCTTGGCAGCCTTCTTTCTTTCTCTTCGGTTTTCTCTTTCTTTCCTCATTTCTTTATTTCGTTTTCTATTTTCCAGTTATTTCTGTCTTTTTTGTTCTATTTATTTCCATTTATTTCTGTTTTGTTTCGTATTTCATCCCTTCTTTCTCTCTCTCTGTGTATGTCGCGTGCTTCCCCTTTTTTTAATGTTTATACGCGCTTTTGCCCCTAAAAGGCCCCGCACCTAATATCATCATCAAGGTCCTGGAAGAACATCAGAAAGAAGACTTCGCTTTGGCGCGAGCGCGCATCATTACCCTGCAGCTGGCAATCTTGTATGTGGTTTTGCCACCGTTAATGTCATCGTTAAGGGGCTCCGAGAACAGGAGGAAGACTTCTCTTTGGCGCTTTGGACTTCTCTTTATCAGATGGCTATGATATATGCGGTTTTGTCTGCGTTACGCCAAGCGATGACGACAGCATACGATCACAGCATTCGACTGCCCGGCCCCTAAACTGCTCCGCTCTTAATATAGCGAGATTTCCAGTCCAGTCCAGTCCGTGTAGCAATGTCAGCGCCGTGTAAACTTTCTGCTGTGTGTGCTATGATAAGCAGAAAGAACACGAGGATGTGTTCTACGAAGCATGCAACCGTTTTTACTGAGTGCGCGTCTGGAGTTGTGTACCTCATTCCATTGAGTTGGGGAAGGAATATAATGGCCAAACCGGGCAGTGTTTCAACGACA
>JALIZH010009594.1:0-45223 GCA_030522465.1 Rhipicephalus appendiculatus | reverse complement strand
CGACTGTCCTCCATTCGCGTCACAGCAGGAGACGGGGGGCCTCTAGGCTGGCTTACGTGAGAGTGCAAGTGTTAGCTGAAAGTCACACTTCTCCAGGGTCTGTTAGACCATTTTCATAATCCGCGAGGGCGCTTCCTTACTCTACATCAGTGGTCTCAAACTCGCCTAAGCCAGCGGGCCGCGGACACTACATGGAGTACCGCAAGGGCCGGGGCAGTGTGAAACAAGGGGGGGGGGGTGAGTGCACCAGAACGAAATGGCAGATAACGTTCCCATTTGAGAAGATTTTCCATATGTCACACATGTTTCTGAAGGGCTTTTGCCGTCAGGATTCGAAAAACACCGACACCGATTTGCAGAATGTCTCAAATTGACGCCGATTTTGGGATGTAGAGTTCTCATTTGACGGTTATGTTTCAACACTTGGTGGTTTAATGGATTGCCTCACGAAAATAATGCTTGAGACCACTCATGTCTGTGTATCTCATGCACGTACTTATTAAGAAAATGAAATAAGAAACAGGGGACGAAGACAGTCATGTGCAGGCCGCGGGCCGCACGCGAGAGTTTCGGGGCCGCATGCGGCCCGCGGGCCGCGTGTTTGAGACCCCTGCTCTACATATTCGCTCAACTAATGGCGGCACCTGTTGTGCTTCATGTGGAGACGAGGTCCTAGTTGCACGTGCTTATCTGTTATGCGTGTTTATGTCAGGAGAGCTGCTGAGTCTACCTTTTTAGCGTCATAGCGTAAGCAAACTACGCTTGAACACGCTATTTGCGGTAGTGACTAACTGGTATATAAAGTGGGCTAACTGCACTGCAGGAATGCTCGCGCTTCACAATCATGAAAAGGACATATATATATATATATATATATATATATATATATATATATATATATATATATATATATATATATATATATATATATATATATATATATATATATATATATATATATATATAACCACCGCCAACTTATCGGCCTACCGCTGCAACGCAGCCGCCGGGTCGTCGTCGCAGTTGATTTTGTTCGCTCAAACTACGGCTGAGAGCAGCACGGTCGCGGTGCGCGAATGTGCTAGTCACGTGGTATTTTTTGTATTTCGCGGGCTTTCTTTGCAGCACGGAAAAAATGGTACGCGTAAAACTTTCGTTATCGCAAATAATGCAATGGGGGTTTCTCAAGACGCTCTCGTACTTTGCAACTCTCATTTCTTGCGTAAAGTCAATATTTATCAATTTAGTAAATTAATCCTAATTAACAAATTAGTTAATTACGAAATAAAAAATTGCCTATAGTGCGCAAGATGGCTGTAAGCAATATTCAACTGACTTCACTCGCCTGCCTCAAATAATTCTATTTTTTAACCCTTGGCTAAAGATAGCTGGGACATAGCTGGCCGGGGCGTACTAGCTCAGGCCCTCCTCTCTGCCTTGTAATGTATTTTCTCTCTTTCACTCATTGGTAAACAATAATCTTTTATTTCCTAAGGAATAAAATATAACGGCAATAGGAACCGGTCAATAAATAAACAACGCATATTACAATGTGGGACTTCTTGAGCCGCTGTATAGTGCCGTTAAACGAGAAAAAAAAAACGTGAGATCTAAATCATAATATTATATTGGTTTTTATGTCCCAAAACCACGATATGATTATGAGGTGGTGGTGGTAGAAAGCAGTTTCTTTTTTTTGTTTTTTTTTTTTGTTTTGTTTTGTTTTGAAGGGGGAGGGGGACGCCGTAGTGGAGAGCTCCGCAAATTTCGACCATCTGGTGTTCTTTAACGTGCACTGACCTCGCACAGTACGCGGGCCTCTATAGCATTTCGTCTGCATCGAAATGCGACCGCCGTGTGCGGATTCAAACCTCGCGACATTCGGGTCAGCAGCCGAGCGCTGTAACCACTGATCCAACATGGTTGTGCTGAGAGTTACATAAAAAATTACATCATCTCCCACTAAAGGGAACCATGAGGGGATGCGAAGCAGCATTGGGAGTGCACACCAAGATTCCGTTTACGTTCACTCGGCCGTCGAAGCCAAGCGTCGGCGTCGAGCGACCGCTTCCGCTACAGAGAGGCAACGCGAGTCTGCGGCGAGGGTAGCGAGGCTTTCGAGACAACTGCAGCGACCGGGAACCGACGGAGCGACCGCACGATTCAAGCGAGACTTCCTCGACCGAGTGCAAGCGCTTATATGAAACGTGGGAGGGAGAGGAGGGAGTGGGTTTACAGGGCTGCAGCGCGGGGGGAGGAGAGGAGAGAAGGCGACCGAACACCTGCGTAAAGGAGGAGAGTGGGAGAGAGAGTAGGCGCATGCGCAGTGAGGGTGGTCAGGACGCACACCACCACCGGATTGAGCTTGCATCTAAGATTCTTCGCACCTAAAATACCCAGAAAGTTGCCAGTTTTTGTGATGAAACAGCGCGGAGCCGAAAACGAACAAACACAAACAAAATAAGCAACTAGACGATGCGATCGCACGTCTGAAATGTACAGAAAACAACCAACTTCTATGTTGAGCGTTGAAGCACCGCCTTGCTGCTTTCATTCAATGAATCCATAGCGCTGAAAACACAGGGACAAAGGAAGAGGTCCTGCGAAGAGGACCCAGCTTTTTGAACGAAAATGAATTACCAACAGTCCATCCTTTTGAAACATAAGAATCGTTTGTGTAATTGAAGAGCGACTTGATTTTAAAGATAAGTTACGCAAAGGCTCTTGGTTAAGTTGCGAGATACTGATAACGTATACCGTACATATTACGCTAAGCGGTGCGCACTTTATGTACGCCGTCCAAAAAAAGAAAAAAGAAGACTATATGAATAGTAGTGGTGCCTTCGCGAACACCCCGTTCGCGAAGGCACCACTGCTATTCATTATATAGTCAACATTGTAATTTTAGTCGTGACCACTTGAGTTTCCGTCCCTGGCTTCGACTACTGCTTACCACCTTTATCGCACATGGCAGCCGTCGTTTTCGAATCTTCTGTGAACAACGTCCACACAGGGCTCCCCTTGCGCGTGCTCGCCATTACGACATGGAAGCAGTATATATACAGACCGAAATGTAATAATAACGCAATATAGCAAGTAAGCACCACGTGTACTTTGCCGACGGTTAACCAGCGCACGATAGAAGAAAGGGGGACGAGAGGAGGTGGTATGTAAAACCCCTGAAACTTCGTAAAGTAGCGACATATGTGGGGAAAAGCGCGCCTTTTCTCTTTGCTTCCTCCTCCGACCTCTCCGAGGCTGACGCCGCCTCTGTATTGGCCATAAGCCGTCACGTGGGACCGGGAGCAGCGTTCGTTTGTTTACAGTCGCTCTCGACTACCATATTTGCTCTCGAAGCGCGGACTCGCTGGTTTACAGCGCCTCTGTTTCACGGATACGCACGTGTGCTTCCGTGCGCGTTGTGCTGTGAAATATTTTTCACGCAAGACTAACGTGATGTTGGTTGCCATGGGTGGCTGTTGCTCCTTATTACACCAGAACAAGTCCAGTGATGGCCAAAAGCTCTTCAAGGTACCGTCCGTTAAGCCTAAAGAGTTGTGACGAAAGACGCAGTTGCATAGAATCGGAAGTAAGAAATTACGCGTCGAGGTTCGCGTAATTATATGTCCGCTCTAACGCCGTAGACATGTCGCAGTTAAATGTGCGGAACGTCGTCATCTCTCTGACGTTTCATTAATGCTTGTGTGGGGTCTTTTTTTTTTTTTTTTTTTGTCAACAATACATGGTTACGCTTTCTGCTTGACCGGTTTCAGTTCGCGGTATTGGTTTGTGTGCTTAGCATGCACGCGTACGGACGACCGAAAATGTGATAGCGAAACTTCAGAGATTCCACGCTGCTGTTTTCAATAAACAAAACTGGAGATCGAAAACTCACATTAAGATTGGTACTCTCCGTTGGTTTGTGTTGTGTGCTCGTATATTTCACAGAAAATTGCTTTCTGTGGTTCTTTTACGTTCACCGATCAGCCCGGGACTCGCGATGCGAGCGACTTGCGATGCTATGCAAAGTGTGCATGATCTACCTCATGTATGCGTGCCACTTCGCGCAATGGTTTACGTGCAATTTCGTGTGAAGGTTTATATCCGCGAGTGGAGCTCTCGCGAAGGAATCGCTTACGGTGGCACGCTAGTTCATTTATTCGCTTGCTGGTTCTTTCAGCGATGTAGTTCGTATGTTAGATACGTCCACAAGGCGGACTTGCGAAATATGGTTGGTGCGTCTAACCACTTAACGAAAAAACCACAGCTGTTCGAATGTATCAAATATAAATTATGTACGCCTTCTGGCGCGTTATTAAGGCGAAAGCCTTAGACGCCACAACAAACGCTAAAATTGGCCGTCGGCATTATCGCCGTCCCGCGTCGACAGCGTCAACGCGAGCTGTTGTTTCCACTGGCAGTCACTCTGAATGCTCTCTGCATATATTGTATACCCTATGCGGTACTACACAGAGCTCTCATGGGCCAACGCTACACTCGTTTAGATAATTTTAGGATGAGTTAGACGGCTGGCCCGAATGTTCTCAGCGCGCTGCCTGGCAAGCAAGCGCTCTCTCCACGAAGGGCGTCTGCTACGCAGGGGCAAGGCAGGTGGCGCCACGATCGAAAAGAGAGTGCGAAGGAGAGGAGACCGAGGGGAAACGAGAGCGGAGGACGAGAGTGTCGCTACTTTGCGAAGTTTCAGGGGTTTTCGGTGAATGCAGTAAGCTGTGAGCGGAGAGAAGAGGGCAAATACATTTCTGCCTCGTCGGGGTGGGGCCACCTCCTGCCCGCTCTTGAAGCCTTGGGGAGGGCTTGGAGGTGGGCGCCGTAGGCGAGGAGACCAGGGCGAGTTCATTTCTGCCTCGATGGGGGTAGGGCCGCAGACGGCCTTGGGCTCGTTCTACTGGCGTATAAATGTGCGCTGTAGTGAAAAATATTAGCTGCGCTCGACTTCGTCTCGGCATCGCTCGCCTCGCACTCATGCGCACTGGCCAAGGGGCGGTATTGGGGGTGGAGGAGGCAGTTGCCGTAATCGATTAATCGCAAAGTTTTAATCGATTAATTCGATTAACTGAAAGGCGGAAATCGATTACGATTAATCGATTAACCATTCACCTTTAATCGATTAATCGTTCATCGATTTTACCATCCCTAGATTGCATTCATAGTTCACGTTGCACCGAAATTTAACCTGCGCGTGGTCATTTTCCAAAGCAGTTTCAAGACCTGGCTTAGCTCTGTGGTAGAATACCTGATTGCCACGCAGAAGGCGTGGGTTCGATTCCTGCTGGGATCCTGAATTTCATTCGTTGCAGCCGACGGGTCAGCGCTGCCGATGTCGGTTTTAAAGCGAAAGTTTTACAGGACTAGTCGAGAGAGTTGCGCTGTGTGTTTCCGCGTGTCTTTGAAACGAAGAACGAATACGCCGTGACAAGCCGCTGCTAGGACTACCACTGCCTCGCTGGCAGTGTCCACGTGGCTAACCACTTGACTCGCCGCTCTCTTTGCCGCGCCTGGCCAGAGGGCTTCAGTTCAACCGTAGTGCCATGGTCGTGCGATGGAAGGAGGGTGCGCCTCATCTGCGTGAAAGCTGCGACGGCGGCAAGCTGCGTCCCGCCATCCTGCGAATGCCGTTCGGCTTGCTAATGTTAAAGTGGAAACGTCAGTACAAGCGCGCAAAGTGGCAAGCTGAAACGAGCGTAGAACGAGAACTGCGGCGAGCTAAACGCCAGGAGAAGGATTCAGGAAGACGACAGGGACGAGCTTTAGGGGCGGCAATGGGCTCTTCGCTTTCAACAGTGGCGACGGCTTCGAAAACTGACGAAAAGAGGGTAGTGACTGCACGCAGTACGGAACGTTCGACTAGCGATATCGTTTGGTTGGCAAACTGCTAGAAGGTAAACAAGCATAACCAAGTAAACAAGCTTTCGATTGCTTAACCGGGCCTCTTGCGTTTAAATTACCGATGCCTGTTCTCGCCGTTCCTACGTAGATATAAGTTCTCAATCACCTGTCGCGCATACCCGCAAAGCGCGACCCGTGGTATAGGGGCACGTGCTACACCTGTCTGGAAGAAAGGGTTTGGCGACACACGTGACAGGATTGCGCCTTTCTCGTGTCATGACCAAACAGTCATATACGTCAAACCCTCTTACCCTCCCATGCAAAATTCTGTCTAAACCAAGTTAAGGAGGCTGGCACTAGAGCACTGAGACGTAAGCGGATAGATAGATAGATAGATAGATAGATAGATAGATAGATAGATAGATAGATAGATAGATAGATAGATAGATAGATAGATAGATAGATAGATAGATAGATAGATAGATAGATAGATAGATAGATAGATAGATAGATAGATAGATAGATAGATAGATAGATAGATAGATAGATAGATCCCCAAACTCTCTTACCCTACCATGCAAATTTCTCTCTAAACCCAGTTAAGGAGGCTGTCACTAGAGCACTCAGACGTAAGTAGATAGATAGATAGATAGATAGATAGATAGATAGATAGATAGATAGATAGATAGATAGATAGATAGATAGATAGATAGATAGATAGATAGATAGATAGATAGATAGATAGATAGATAGATAGATAGATAGATAGATAGAAAAATACGCTCTAAGTGCCGTTACTTCCCTAAGAAATGCTTCGCATTTAAAATTCAGGATCCCTACCCTATCGGGGAAATGGGGGAAAGCCAAGCTTGGCTAGGGGCGTGCCTCACGTCCGGCTTTTATTTATTTATTAATTTGTATTTTTACTCATTGATTAGCTGCAGCCGGCCCCGGAACGTTGTTTACGGGCTCAATGTTCAAGTCGTCTTTTATGATCTTTCAAGCGTTCCTCCGACTCTAGAACGGCCCTACAACATAAACGTCACGCGATCATGTAAACGCGGTTTAGAAATTCAATTTATTCGAAGTCGGAATTTTCCTAATTATGTGCAATTCCTGATATCGACCTTACCCGTTGCCCAGTCGAGTGGATCGGTTTTTGTTGGCCAAATAACACGAAATATTCCAGTGAAGCGCCTATATCAAGTGTACTCTTTTTCGACTCTTAACCGTGCCTATTTCGAACCGAGCTAAGCAAGCACCGTTTGCCCTCACAAACCGAGACACTGACAAGATCGCCGACAAGCTGCGAGTGCACCGGTCGGAAACCGGCCCAAGTTAATGGCAGCATAGCGTTGTTTGAGGATTTTCTTGGAAGGCAATTCACAAAGATTATTTGGTCCTCGGTGGTATGCGGTACCTCTTGGTGTACGTTCCTTGGGTTGAATTACGCTTCGCCTTCTCCGTGCCTAGCCGCCTCGCAGAGCCACAAACTGATTTCTTTTGCGAACCTCGCCATTTTCCAAGGTTCCCTTGAATTGTTAACGATTTAGACTACAGTGTCAACTGCGGGAGAGCGTTCAGCCGTCCCTAGAGTTTCGGGGTGACCATCACGCAACGCGTCACCGGAACCGCCTATGGAGCCAAATGCACACTAATGGCGCCTACTCGCAATAGCTCAAAACCACCGTAGGCGCTCTGGTTCGTACATCTGAAATTCTGGACACAATTGTTAATGGACTTGCATTTGCTAAGTAGATGACATCCCAGCTGTCATCAAAAGATATTCAGCTTATACTTTTTAATGCATATTTGTCTTTAGGGCGTATTGTGTCTTAACTTTTTTATTAAAAAATTCAATTTTATAGTTTGCGAGACAACAGTCCTAAAATTAAAGCCGCATTTCCTGGTTCACGCTGAGATGGTAAATGTATCCAGTTGAGGGATGTGTTCAGCGGATCCCACAGTGATCACATAGAAAGTGCATATCTCAACGGCGGTGCGGTGGCTACAAACTGCTATTGCACTCGCTCTGGCCCCTGGGCACAGATAAAGGCGAACGCTCGCAGTGCTGACGGACTCCCAAGCGGTTTGCGGCACCTACAATGGCTCATCGGTGAACCAGCTGTCTATCTTTTCCGGATCAAGACAGTCAGTGGCGAGCATCCCGATTCTTCATACATTGGCGAACACGCCAATTTGCACTTTATATATTTTCCTGGCCAACGTTGGCACTTTCAAAGGAATTTGATGATGATGATGACTTCTTCCTGGTGGCGTTCACCTAGTAGGAGGGATAGGCCAAGTCCAGGTTGGTAGTCTGTTTATGTAAATCTTCTAAACCTAAAAAAAGAGTGGAACTTAACACGAAATAAAATAAATCATCGAACAAATTGAACAGTTTAACAAGCAAGCGAACATAATATCAGATGTGATATATATCAGAAATGCTGGTGAATTAGGAACCAACAATAAGAAGAAATGAAGATAGACTAACATGGTGATGTTTTTCTTTCATTTATGATATCGAACACAGCACAGCAGACATCTCCTGTGGCTATAGCCTAATATAGTGCCACCAAATGATGATAGGGCTTCAGCCTTGATTGGTAATATTCGTAAATCTGCCAACTGTTTAAGTTTATCCGGTGATACTTTCCTGATTTCACTTTGCAAACCCGCATTTTTTAAGTCTTAATGCTGCCACGTAAGCTTTATCTGGTAAGATTAGGATTAGGCGTCCGTTAGGAGATATTTACGGCTAATGAGTCTGCTGTTTCATATAAATATATTCAGCAATGGCTTGGTGCCCATAGGACCTGTATTTTCGTAAGTTTGCCGGCATTAAATGAGGAAAGATACTAATTAGTGTTCAAGTTGTTGCTCCCGAAAGTGCAATACATACTGAGAGAGAATCTAATTGTCAGTCCTGCTGATTCATTTGAGGGAGTACTGCATTGTACAAGAACAACAGCCAAAAATTACCCAATGAATAGAGGTGTATAATCTGTAAGTCGAATAAACAAATAACAATTAAGAGAAGGTCAGAAGATAGCTACCGCAGCCTTTTCCTTTAAAACTGACGAGTCAGGGTGCGTTCCAATACTCAACGTAGGTGGCTAAATAGGCAGCTAAGTGAACAGCGACCACGTTAAGTCACATTCATATTCTCACGCAGCCGGCAAAACAGACAGCTTCAAGAAAACGGCGTCGGAAAAAAAATTGACGCAGGCTACATTACTGTCGAAACAAGATGGCGGCTAAGCAAAATGCTCGGATAGCTCGGATTTCTCGTATATGATCGTCTGCACACCAGCAAGCGTTTTGCCAGGCCTTCAATGTGAGCATCGTTCAATTTTTTATCGATCTCAACACGAAATAAGTTAAAGACATAAGAGTTGCGTTTCCTTCACTTAAATTTCTCTTTTTGTCGCGAGGTGGCATCAAGTCGCCTGAACGTCATCCCGATGCGTTCCATTTTTAAGGCAACACGAGCTCGACGCTTTTTTCTAAGCTGTCAGCGTAGACTGTCCACGATGCTTTCCCGAAATGGAACACATCCTCAGTCGCAATTACGTTGGTTATTGCCATGTGAGGGAGAAAATCTTACAACTGACTAATTAAATACGCAATGAGATTCGTTCTGCCTTAGAAAGAAAACGTTTATCAACTGCTACCTGATGACTTCCATTGACTTTACTTGTCGAGCCAATATGTTTGATTTGAACATTTAGTGGTTCTAGCAGCGTCTGTACGAATATAATCTTTGGGGTGTGTAGTCGCGACCATTGTGTTTAAAAAAATAAGCTTGTTTCTTTAATCGAAACCTAAGCTGATTGTCTCCTAGGCGTATTGTATACCTTTAAGAATGTTTGAAGAGTAAGCATTTTGAATATATTTAGGAAAGACGGCAAGCGCCATTGCATATACAACATATCGTTTGCATAAAATTTAGGAAGTCCAAGGCACAACTTTGCCTTTCTAGTAGTATTGACGGTCTCACTTCGTAAGCTGCGCGAACAGAAAAAAAAATTGGGGGGACCCTTAAGCTTCGCCTTTAAGAGTTGAACGCGATAGCGATATCCCGTCCCTACTGCGTACTTCAATCCCTTAGTGCATACTATGTAATGGGCAGTATGGTTTAATCCTCACTCGGACTCGAAAATTTTATTAGTTATTTCATTTGCATCTTTCTCCATTTTTCGGTCACGGACAAGATGATGATTTTTCGCTCACAACTAACGACGCCGACGCCGACGCCGGAATTTCTGCGAAACGAGCTCTTTAACGCTATCGCGTTAATAAAACGCAGCCTAACTCCATGATAGGCTGCACGTACAATTTATAAGTCATTATCAGGGCATTTTCTCTGCCACCCAGTTCAACTGTGGCGCGTGTTGCCTCAGAGCCTACTTGTTGAATATGTGATTTCTCCAATTTAACGTTTCATTTTACCTGGTGTTTCAAGAAATGCGTCGAATATCCCAAAAAAATTAGGTAAATGCGACATTTTTTGATGCCTCCACAATTTCATCTTCTGTAGCCGCAGGCATCTCAAGATGGTTAATGGCATTCTTTGGGACACTAAATAAAAAGGCCAAATTTGTTAACTCTTTAGTAATGTAGTTAGGCGATTATATCGAATGGGCGAATTCAAGTTGTTCATGCGAACAACCCACTGTAGCTTTGTGATATCGAAAAAGCGGCCTATAGTAAATATTGTGGCGTAACGAAATTCAACCAAATTGAACGGCGAAACGAACACCGAAGCACCGATGAGTGCGACAAGCAGAAGACAAGAGTGACGTCACTGTTCAAGACAACGATTGCAGAGGTGTAGCTTTTCCGCGTTCGTTAACGTATGTGTGTCGTGCGTTCTATAATTGCAAGCGCAGCCCACAGACTTGCACAACGAAGTCTGTTAACGGTTGATATAAAGACACTCACGCAGTTTTAATGTTTCAGAAGAATATGGCACTTGCGCTCGTCCGCGTTTCGGTTTCGGTTCTCGCGCTGAATTTAGGTGAACTTTCATTACTTCGCATTTATTCCTACAGGCCGTTTATTCAAAATCTCAAAGCCGCAATAATTTCTTTGTATGAAGGACTTCAATTCTCTCATTCGATATAACCACCTAAGTCTTCCAATTAAAAAGTTGATTTGTTTAACTTTCTTTATTACTGTCCTAAGTGATGCCTTTAGCTATCTCAAGAGGCCTGCGGATACAGAACAAGTAACTCTGAAGGCATCGAACAATTATTGCGTTTCCGTGATTTTTGAAACTTTTGGACGCATTTCTTGAAACACCCAGTATATATTACGCCCAAGTGTTTGTGGAAGTGTACCTGCGAAATGAACTGTTGACGATAGATCACCGTGATGTTGACAGGCTCCTTAAAGGGTACTGACACAAAAACTTTGGCCTCGCGGTTTGTTTTGTTTTGTTTTGTTTTTTTGCTGCAATGTGTTGCTGGGGGCCTGTTAGTCATAACACGGTACCTCGTTTGCTGCAGCGCGCGACAAATATTTAATTACTTCACTTCACTTCACTTTTACTTCCTTAAAGGCCCCCCTCAGGGGGGGGGGGTCATTACATAAGGGGTGGGTTGACGATTGTAGCCACATATAGACATAATAACATATACATATTTATACATACAGGCTCCTCATTACCAACCAGTTTCAGTTTCAGTTTGAGAGAGCTCGAAAAACGAGAAGCTGCTGGGTGCAACTATCACCACCTAGCGTGCGCAGCTCTCGATCACGTCAGCACACAGAACTGTGACGCACTTCCGCACGGTCCGCATTAAGAAGTCCTTTCGAATAGGAAGCGGGACAGCAGTATCGCCAAAAAAGAAAACTTTAAACGCGTGCGCCGCGGCCACAGACTCGCGACCAGCCGCCGAGAAGTATAGACTGCTGGAACAAACGCGTCAAAAGAAAAATGGCGGCTATGACGTCATCATGACTTGTTGCAGCGTGGTCACGTGAGGGAAGTAAGGGGGGTCACCAAGGGTCACCTCTGATGGTGTCAGTAGCGCAAGGGAGTCGATCGCTCACGCAAACTTCAAAATTAATTTAAAATACCATCCAAGCTATATTCGCTGTTGATATTTTGCAGATTATATACACATGTTCACTGGAATCGAACCCGCAGGCTGTCTCGGCCGCGAAATTTTGTGTCAGTACCCTTTTAAAAGAGAACGCGAGAAGAACACTTTTGTTGACGTTCAAAGTCATGACAAATTTCCAACCCATGCTTCTAACTTATATATATATATATATATATATATATATATATGTAATTACTAATATAGGGAATGCACATCAATTTTGTCCCGAAGAAAGCAATATGATCTGCATAAACATATAATTGAATATCCTGATGGGGAGGAATAGTGCTTAGGGACATGTGATTCTTCTGTTTTCCAGAGCCCACATATATGGACAAAACCTATCAGTGAAGTGCGACAAAGGTAGACAACGCATTATCTTAAAAATTTATCAAAATGTTGGCATTTCAGCATTTGATAACATCGTGGTATGACAACTGCTTAGAAAAAAACAGCGGTGATTGCGCAGTTTATAGGACGCCTTATGGTAGTAGGAGCCGCTCTGCTGCCGCGTGGTTCTTGACAATAAATTATATAGATTAATGCTTCAGACGGCTTTTAGGAGTGGTGCTTAGCATTTAATTACTTTTTTCGAGACGTGCACGAGGTCATGAAGACATATATGACATAATTTTCGAGTGGCCTTGAGGTAACATATATTTTGATTTGAAGGGCTTCGAGAATAACCGCGTTGAAGCACTGCCTTCGGCAAGCAAAGGAATCTTAAATGATGCTGCTGCTGATAATGAAAGTGTTCATCTTGAAGATAACAATGAACGCACTGATAATGACGATCAGTTACGATAATGCTGATGATGAACAAGCTCAAGCAGATCTGTGGGCAAGATAATGCAATTTGAACGGTAATGATGATGGTGATCTGAAAGCGTTGTCCATGAGGATAAAAGCGCTGATGACGGTGATAATTAACGATGAGGGTGAACATGCTGAAGCACACTCGTTATGAAACAGAGACCTCATGAACAATTCTGATGATGGTTGTAGTTGATGATGACGGTGCTGATTCTGATAAGCAGTGATTATGATAATGACATTAGCGTTGAAACATCCCTCGGCAAGCAAAGTTCCCAGGTACGATGGAGAAGTACAATAGACCTAGTTCAACTGTTCTTGCCAGCGTCACATGTATGGACACTTGTTTTTTTCCAGAAATCAAGGTAGATTTTGCTTGTTTTCCGGGATATTCCCTCTTTCGCCTGTAATGTTATTGAATATACAACGAATAAAGTGCACTTTCTCAACTGGATTAGCCATGAAATACAGAGTCAGACAGAAAATTGGATGACGCTTGAGCTTCGCCTTCAAGAGTAGATGGCGATAGCGTAATCGGGCCTCGTGCGCATGACCTTCTGAACTGGTAACCTGCTTCGGTTCTCGGTGCATGCCTCAACCGTGCCATAAGGAGACGAACCACTGTGCGCGTAACGTTTCAATGTATCACTGAATGCGCATTGCAAGCACATTTGTTCAGTGCCCACTACGGCACAATTATTATTTTTTGCCAATCAGCGAAGGAACTACTACGCGTCCGTAGGGCAACACGTGAACCTACGCAGCTGTTCACTTTGTGGATGGTTCTGCCGCTGATGATGATTCAATATGTCCGAGCGATTTGTAATGGGTGGGCCTTTAAAACAGCCACTCGTTACTCAATTCACATCTTTTGACGACTGGCGTGATTCTGCGCTGCTGCCACGCAGTATATGGTGCGTTAAGGAGACTCTTTCCACTACGCGACATTCATATGATGTTTTTTTTTTTTTTTTTTTTTTTTTTTTTTTTTTTTTTTTTTTTTTTTTTGAAAAGCTGGTTCGACAAATGTTGTGGCTCTTTGGTAGAACACCTGCTTGTCACGCAGACGGCCTGGGTTCGACCCTTGTTTTCACCTGGAAATTTTGTAGCGTTAGCTACACTGGCCTAGCCAAACCCGTTTCGCGTGGCACATCAAGAGCCGTGCTGCGCATGCGCGAGGATCAGTGATGTCACACAGCTGGCGCACCAGAACCTGCATCTCCCGCGCACTCCGCCGCCGCCGCGCAGCTCACCGCCGCCGGTCTGCGCATTCCAGAGGAGTGACGTCGTAGCCGTGGTAGACGCACTGGCGCCGGCGCGCGCGCGCAGCTATTCGCCTTCGTTGTGCAGTCGCCGTCTGACACTGCGCTGGAGCCGCTGCGCTTCTGACTGGCGTTTGCCAGTCTGATATAGCCATGGAGAAGGAGAGCGCAAATGCTGCTCAACGGCGCAGAAGAGCGGAGAAGCGTGACTCATCGGATCCCCAAGTAGTCGCCTGGAAATTAGCGGTTGAGGGTAGGAAGAATGAACAGAATACTGTGTTGGGGCCATAGAGACGGCAGCGTGTTACTTCACTGATCACCAAGCCGTCTTTGTGGCAATAGAGAAGCAATCTGACGTTGACCAAACATATACATGTGCCACATAATACGTATACCGTGTTTGTGTGTCATCGGAGCAGCAGTAAGCATGATAATCAAGCTAATCCTAGAAAATCTAGACAATCAGGAAAGCTAAGAATAATCAGCTGAACTTTTGCTAACGCTACGTATATCCTGGCATAGCCGAGCTAAGCCACTGCAACATTTTTTATTGTTTATTTGCATCTTTCTCGATTTTTCGGTCACGGACAAGATGTCGATTTTCCACTCACAACCAACGACGCCGACGCCGGAATTTCTGCGAAAAGAGCTCTTTAACGCTATCGCGTTAAAATGGACGACAGCAAAGCCCCCCTGTGGTACGCTACGTTTCTGCATTAATCTATTGGAGGAGCAGTAATCTTTAAAGCAATAAAAAACTTCCCCTTAAAAACTCTGCAGCGCACGGTGTTATGTAGTTTAGAACCGACAATGTTCCATCCGTTTCATTAATATCGAATGTCACACTAATCGTACGCCTTAGCTAAATCGAAAGTGGCTAACACAAGGTATTCTCGCCGACGTGGGGCCAGCTGTATGTGGCTCTCTTAATCAACGTGTGCACACCATGTTGAGCATCCAGATCTAAAGCCAATTTGACTGGGCTTTGATACTAAGTTATCACCTGTATATTTCTTTAACCGGACACTCAAAACACTTGCTGTGAGTTTAACCAAGTTATATGTGCGTCAGATTGGCCTTATATTGTCAAGGACAAACCCAATTCCCTGTTCTTTAAGCAGCGGAATTACTTTGGAAAGCTTCCATTATGCAGGTATCCAAGCATTTTTCAAAGAATGATTGAGCATATTAAGAATTTTATGTCGACATATTTCGCATACTACTTATATCATTGTAGAGGTCCGCCACCCGGTTCAGGGGCTACAGGAGGTCAGTCACTGATTACGTCCAACAGTTCTGCTACGGTCAAATTATTGAATTCCTCGCCAGCAATTGGTTTCACAATGTGTCATCGCATAGCTGACATGAACATATTTTCTATTCCTTTAGCAATATTTTCTAATAATTCACAAACTTCGTGAAGTGACAGAACTGAACAATCAATATTTTCGAATGGTGGTACCATTTTTTCAAAAACGTGATATTTGAAGGCGATTTTCTTAGCGCGAGAAAAATAAGTAAATCTGTTAATATCATCGTCATGTCTTGCGTTTTCGTATTGTGCATTTGTAATCTGCTTCTACGAATTTATAATCACTCTTGTTTTTGGCGCGTTGATTCACTGGAAGTTATCTCCACGCAGCGTTTCGTTTTTCTGTAATCCATTATACATTACGCATTGTACCATGGACTTTATGAAAGGGCTGTGCCGGAACTTAATGGAAAAGTTGAGGTTGAGTTTTTTACTCATCTTTTTTAACACCGCACGCATGATCATAAAACCAATAACTTGGTGGAAGTCCTTGCGAGGAATCAAAGTAGCCTGAGCCTTTTTGTAATTTGAAATAATTGACCAACGAGTAAACCTTGGCGAAAAACATCCTAGGGAAACCGATTTCAAAATGAACGTTTGTAAAATATACATTCACACCAGAAAAAAAGGAGAGCAGTGCGGTCGTGTTATGTCCAACGCAGGAATTTCGCAATCAACGCACTGATCTCTGACTAATCAAAAAGGCGAGATCACCTTCCGTGCCAGGTTGATCTGAAAAATATTCGATAGCTTTTAGGTAAATTTTTTTTATCATATCTCAGCAGCATTTCTTATGTCTGTGAAAAGTCGCTAAGAAATATGTGATAAATCTGTGACTGCCGAAACAATTGATTGGCAGTTCAACTGCAACATTTTTAGGATGCATATTTTGATGCTGGATCAGTAGCACACACTGCTTGACCCATATACTCCATATACCCAGACTCTGTGTTGATTTTTCCCCTACTCACGGATGGCTTGTCCCGTGGATTCACTCTAGTTGACTGTCACACACGTAGAAAAGAAAGGGCCGCAATGGTCTGCCACCTAGAAACTCGGGAAGTTATAAGCGAGGGCAAATCTCCTTGTACTCCTCTGAGTTGGAGGAGACGATGGAGTAAAACAAGTTGAGTGGAACCCCAGCGAAAGAAAATAAACGAAAACCATTTTCGCTTTGAAGAAGCCTCACATCATCTCAAGTAACTGAGAAATGACATTCATGTCTGGTAGGCTATAACCACACGATTTCATATTGATCATCGAGAAAAAAATGTTTGCCCCACCGTTTTTTATAGATAACGCTGTGTTAGGATTATTGGTGACTATAAAGTGTAATTTCTCGCAGTTCCATGTCAGAAGTTTTTAAATTATGTAATAATATTTCAGGATAGGTGCTAGGAATTTTCATATTAAGTGTTGCATTCAAAGCACACTGACACACAGATCATGGAAGGAACTTCTGAGAACCCGATTTATTTTTAATGGATAAATGTAGTTGCTGATTACAGTGCAACTCAAGCCATGAGTCTAACAACGAGGCTTTTATGTTTCGCAAGAAGAGGATATTGATCCGCAGACAATTTTTTTGACGGGAGCAACCATTTCGATCAAGTAATCTTTATAATGCAGGCGAGCAAAGCATTATGGCGTTTTTCACAGTCACCCTAAACAAAACACTTAACTTAGAAAGACTTGTTTTAACATAAAATTCATAGATCACAAATGGTAAGCGCATGACATGTTCTCCTGGCAGACAGCCCTACTTTGCCATGTTATCTCCAACATCGTGTCCACGTTAAAAAGATGTCAAACTTCATGTACGCCCCCTCCCCCTTATGCAATATTCCCTGGTCTTTAACGTGCAATAAATAACAAGTCATCATTATTTTAACATTATTTCCAAGCGGTCACTTGAGCACACTGCTTTGCAGTATGGCCTGTAGTTGACATGTCCACTGCATTACACACCTGACGCTTAAGTTCTTTAGAGTTGCATTTATGTCAAGTCAATTTGTTCTGTCTCGTTTTCTTTCCAGGCATGGAGGAAGGAATTCTGAGAGGTGGTTACGTCACATTTTTTTAAGCCGGAAGAGGAAGGATGGGGGAGGGCTCCTCTTCAAAAGGTTGGTCACGCTTAAGCTCTCTTGCGCATGCGCAACTGGCGCCGCCGAGAGGGGAGGCGAGCGCCGAACAGGTAATTTCGGGCCTCAGTCGCGCCGGACTGCCACCACCTGATAGACGAGCTTGAAACTTTTGGGCCGATCAAGAGAAAACGTGCTGCAATGCTCGCTTGTAACGTGCCTGGACGCCACTCGCAGCCTCATTGCAGTGCATATTGTGCATCTGCAATTCGTGGTGCATCAGCTGAATGCAAGGGAGCAACGGTGCAGCTCAACAGGGTAATCGCTATGAACAGTGATGTTTTTTCTGGAGATACGGTTAGTTCGGGGTACACAGCATAATGTAACAGTGAAATCTGTATTGGTCTTGTTAATCAGCAAAATGATGCTCCTCCGAATTCTTTGCCCGTGTGTGTCAGGATACCTTTGCACAAATATCGTTCATGTCACTCGAGCTAAGCTGCAGCAGCACGGGTTCGTCGACTGCGACCACATCGAAGAAAACTTGGCCGCAGATAAAAATTACCACACGCAAAACGTAAACAGGATGCGGATAATCCAAAACAGCCTCGTAAATCGCCTTACTGTGTCATCCAGTATTGGGTCAGGCACGTTTTTAAGTCTTGACGCTGGAAGTATCGGTGAGCGCACCGGGCCACTGCTTTCCAATAGTTAATTAGTTGAGTTCGCTGTGCGGGGAAACGGGTCACGTTCCGTCAATGAGGCAGCAATAGGACAGTGCCGAAGGAGAACAGCGATGCTGCGGCGCCAACCATTTGCTGAGAAGCTGTCGCGGGCTTCGAAAACAACCACTTTCGGCTGCAAGGAAAATGAAGTACACACGCCACCGTGAAGATCGACGCTCATCTGTAGGCTTCCGACACTTTGCATCATCTGTAAAGTGCAACGGCTGCAGGAAAATGCGCAATTATGACTCCAGCCGACTCTGTAAACAATGCGGTCATGTGGGTGGTGATGCAATCGACGCGAAACGACGGCGTGACCAATGAGTACATGTAACCCGTGCGAAAGCATTTGACTTCCGCACACTTTTGGATGTGCAGATCGGATAGCGAGGGCCTCTTCTTCGCTTTTCTTCATCCTTGTTTCCAGGTATATCGGGCAAACCAAACCATCATCATCATCATCATCAGCCTGTCTACGCCCACTGCAGGGCAAAGGCCTCTCCCATGTTTCGCCAATCAATCCTGCCGACGTGCTACGTGCCCGGCCCATATCCATTTCTTCTTCTTGGTTTCAACTATGATATCCTTAACCCCGTTTGTTCCCTGACCGATGGAAAGGAAAATGATAGGTATAACCTTAAGAGACAGGAAGAGAGCAGAGTGGGTCAGGGAACAAACGGGGGTTAAGGATATCAAACCAAACCATCCCAGGGAAAATCACTGTCCAGCAACATCGCCTAAGTGTTGTCAAGTCCTCTTGAAAAGGCCGCGCCACATTTTTTTTTTTCAGTAATAGTGGAATAGTTTCAGCGGAGTCCTTCAATGATTTCACTGGTCATGAAGCTTCCGCGAATGTTTGATATATAGGGACAGGAGCAGCCGCTAGGGGCGCCCTCGCCCGTGTGTGGGCAGCGGAGCTGCACCGGCGCGGCAGTTACACTGCACGGGTCGCAACTACAATACTTGATTAAGTGGATCCGTGAACGTTGATTATACCTTCAAAGATATATCAGGAATGTATGATATAGTACATAAACATAAGGGCGAGCTCTGCAGTTTTTTTTGCGCTAGGTAGGTAGGTATAAACTTTATTTGATCCATGAAAGAATCATGTGAGGGGGGGGGGGGGGGAGAGTGGAAGCAGGAAGACGATGGGCCCTCGGGCCGCTCTAGATGGCCGGACACTTCTGTGCTTCGGCGACCCCCTCTGGCCCAGCCCACTGTCCGGTGCTGTAACCCCGGTTGCGAGCTGCGCAGAGCAGCCTCCCATCGCTCCTGGTGTTCTGACCCTTGCCACGGGGGCTTGGGTTTGTTGGGGAAATTCACAAAGACGTGATTGAAGTCGGCTCTGGTTCTACGACACAGGTTGCAGTGAGGAGAGGTTTCGCCATGTGTAATAAGGGAGAGAAGAAAAGGAGTCGTGACTGTGGCCGTTTGAAGTCTGCGCCACAAAACCTGGTCACTTCTGTATCGCCATGTGATAAGACATGCGCCAAAGTATTCTGTATTTTAGTTACTCGGCGCAAGATATGCCCCTTCTCTTAGGCCCACGTGTTCCTTAGGCCCACGTGTTGGCCTGCCTATATAATCGAGCCTCAAATAAAGGTTATCGTTCTTTCGCCCATCGGATGTCAGCCTGTTGTTACCGACAAAATGCAGCACAACGATACATGGTGTCAGAAGTGCCAGACGTGCCAGACGACGCCCTAACGAGAGCGCAGTTTTGAGAGCTACGACACTGAAATGGATCTTCTGAAGCCTCCAGACCCTCTTCGCATCACAGGTGACCTCTCCAGAAACTGGCAGCTATTTAAGCAAAAGCTAGAGCTCTACATTACCGTAGTGAAACCCCACGACAAACCTCTGAGTGACGCGGCAAAGACGGCACTACTGCTGACCTTGGCCGGTGATGAAGTTCTCGAAATATTCAACAACTTTGCTTTTAATGAAGATGAAAGCAGAGAAGATTTCAAGACTGTCGTAGAGAAGTTTGACAACTACTGGAGCGCACAGACCAATGAAGTGTACGAGCGGTATTTGTTCCGGAAGAGAATGCAGGCAGCAGGGGAGACGTTCGAACACTTTGTGCGCGACACAAGGAAACAAGCTCATTAGGCGAAACAGGCAGCATCTGTTACCCACAAAGGAAACTTTCAACCCCGATGTTCTTGATGACCTCAACGACGATTATGTTCGTCACTCCACGCCGACTACACCAGTGACACCCGGCGAGAACCCCACGCAGGAAGCGCAAGTCACAGCGCAACCAAGTGCAGGTGACAACCCAGCGCAGGTGACAGCGCAAGCGTCCGCTCTTCCTAGAAGATCCAGTAGGCAGAGCCGGCCCCCCAGGCGGCTACAATACGACCATCACTATAACCAAGTGCCTTGAACATTGTTCGCATTACGATGCCTTTTTTTGTTTGTTCAGAAGAAGGTTGTATCGCCATGTGATAAGACATGCGCCAAAGTATTCTGTATTTTAGTTACTCGGCGCAAGATATGCCCCTTCTCTTAGGCCCACGTGTTCCTTAGGCCCACGTGTTGGCCTGCCTATATAATCGAGCCTCAAACAAAGGTTATCGTTCTTTCGCCCATCGGATGTCAGCCTGTTGTTACCGACAAAATGCAGCACAACGATACAACTTCTGGAAAGAGATTTATGCGGTGGGGGGATACTTTAGGCGGGAATTTCGATAAAACAGTGTGATATCGTGGTAGCTGAGGAGTCGATCCCTGGCACCGCGAAGCGAAGGCAGGTCGCGGTGAGCCCGGTTGACGAGTGCTCGGGCTTGGGTGTGAGCGACCGTGTTGCCTGGGTGTCCACTGTGCGCAGGGACCCAGAGGAGAGTGATGAGACGATCAGGCGGAGGAGATAACTCAAGGATTCGAGCAGCCGGTGAGTGGATTTTGAGAGTGGCGTAATTATGAATTGCAGTTTTAGAATCAGAGAAAATATACTCGGCGGAGTTGTGAACAATTGCTAAGGCAATTGCCGCCTCCGCTGCTTCCAGCGATTCTGTCGAATTTGGAATGGACGCACTAGCGATAAGGTTTTGAAATCCGTCTACAACGGCTATTGTGAAAGCTGGGCGATCTGCATATTCGGCCGCGTCTACGTATACTGCTGGAGAATTAGGAGGGAAGCGCTTGTGAAGAGCCTTAGCTCTAGCTTCCCGTCTCGCTCGATTATGTTCTGGTGAGTGCTTTGGGGGGAGTGGCGGGATGCATAGGTTGTTGCTAACAGCGACTGGAAGTGTGTGCGTGGCCGTGGTATGACCAGGAACGGTGATTCCAAGTCGGCGCAGGAGTACCTGACCAGTTTCTGTAAGTGATAGCCTTTGATATTGACTGAAGAGATGCGCCTCTACGAGCTCTCCCAGAGTGTTGTGCACTCCTAGTTGAAGTAATTTATCTGTGGCTGTCGATTTAGGGCGATGGAGAGCAGTTTTATAGGCAGTGCGGATGAGTCTGTTGAGTTGCTCGGTCACCGTGGGTGTGAGATAGAGGTAGGGAATGGAATAGGTGATTCTGCATAGGTAAAAGGCCTGAATGAGGCGACGTGTGTCTGCTTCTCTCATGCCAGATAAATACGCCGGGAAGCCGTCGTAATTGGATAGGTTACTCCCCCCATTGTGACACGGGCCTACCTCTGAGACCCCCAAAGCAGGGATATTTGCACAACTACAGGAATGTAATTTTTCTTTAATTGAAACTTTGGCGCTGGTATGACGTCATACGCGACGTTTATCCTCTGGTCACATGACTCTTCCGCATGTGACGACGACGGGAAGTTCAACTGCTGTGCTTTTTAGGGTACGCAAATACGCTAGCCTGGCACCGCAAGGGGGAACAACCAGGTGGTTATTTCAGAGTGCCCAGGAGGCTCTGACAAAATTCATGTAAAAGAGCTTCTAAGCATTGCTCATCTATGATTAAGCCGGCCAATACATGATAAGAAAGGAGGAGCATCGCTTTCAGAGTTGTTTGTTCTTGTTGTGGAGCTCTAAAGCTGTTAAATTTAGCACTTTCAAACTCAGTCACAGCGCTCTCAAACGACCTCTCAAGTGTATCATCAGAATCCGTACGTCAGCGATAACCACCTATGATATACACGTCTCCTCGATGTGCCATCCGAGCTCCAACGGAGGTGGAGACGTCGTCTCGGACCATAAATCAACCTCGCAACGCTGGCTGAAAGTGAAACAGTGTGCCGTAGTGAGCTCATTGCTGACTGCTTCGCATGACATCGATTCCCACACTTCCTGGAAGATATAACGCTGCGCAAAATACACGAGGGCTCTAAATGAACGCTTACAACAGACTAGCACAAACTATCAACTCAGGTTTATCTGAAGAAGCACTGATACTCACAGTGAAACCCCGGTGATACGATCACAGCTCATACGAATTTCGGGCTGATACGAATTTTTCTTTGGTCCCGGCCAAGTCCCATTGGCCTGCAATGTAATGGAGTACGGTTGTTGCGAACCGATTTTCAACCCTCGACGTTTGATACGAACGGACGCCAGAGCCCAGGTACGAACAGGTGCTGTCCGCGCTCTCGCGGAAGACGCGCCAAGCACGTGTGAGCGCGGGAACGCAAGCGCGGGCATGCGCGCCGCAGCGCCAAATCGTCAGAATCACGGTGCAAGAAAAGTATTTACGGTCAAAATAAACCTTCAGAGACGCATCACGACCTCCGAGATTGTGCGCGCGAATCTTTGAGGCTCTAATGTGCCTACGTGTGCCTTCGTGTTTAGATTACAGCAGAGGGCATTGGCGCCATGTCTTTCATTCTTTTAAATGCGAAGCATTTCTTAGCGAACTTCGGCGACTTTGAGCGTATCTATTTATCTAGCTATTTAGCCGCCTACGACTTTGTGCTCTCCTGGCAGTATCGTTAATGGGATTTATACCAAATTTGGTATGGCATAACATGACTGTATGACGAACATAAATGGCTGGTCATATCATGAAAATCATGACTAACTTGTCATGAAAAGTATGATTTACATGCCACGCTCAAGGTGCGCTCGCGGCCGTTTCGTTAGCTTGATATACACCAAGTTTGGTATTGAGTGACATGACTGTATGACGAACATAAATGACCAGTGGTAACACGGAAATCATGACATGTCATGTGCGACATGACTTGCATGCCACGCTCATGGCGTGCTCCCGGCCGTTTCGTTAGCTTGAGATACACCAAATTTGGTATTGAGTGACTGTATGACGAACATAAATGACAAGTGGTAATATGGAAATCATGACATGTCATGAGCGACATGACTTGCATTGCACGCTCATGGCGCGCTCGCGGCCGTTTTGTTAGCTTGATATA
Source organism: Rhipicephalus appendiculatus (assembly GCA_030522465.1). Lineage (NCBI taxonomy): Eukaryota > Metazoa > Arthropoda > Arachnida > Ixodida > Ixodidae > Rhipicephalus > Rhipicephalus appendiculatus. The sequence continues at coordinate 21,726 of JALIZH010009594.1, read as the reverse complement.
CACCAAATTTGGTGATGAGTGACATGACTGTATAACGAACATAAGTGGCAGGTGGTAACATGAAAATCTTAGCATGCATGTCATCTACAACGCGATTTACATGCCACGCTCATGGTGCGTTTCCGTCCAGTTCGCTGGCTTGATATACACCGAAATTGGTATTGCGCGACGTGACTGTATGACGAACATAAATGAGGGTTCCTAACATGTAAAACATGACATGCAAATTATGTAAAGCATGATTTGCTCCTTACTGGCTGCTTCGCATTACATCGATTCGCACAGTGCGTGGGATCTGCCGGCTTTTTTTCTAATGCGTCGACGCGGGCTGCTGTCGTTGTAGTGTGTTCACACATGGCTGCCTCGTGCATCAGACATCCTATGAAAGGTGGACGAGGACCGAAAAAAGGCGAGGACGGTCTTGGCGAAGAAGTCAGGCTTCACAACGTCAACATGCGCGACTGTTGAGGACGCATTTGTGTGGGCACGGCCTTAAATCTCCCAAAAAACATGCCCACCCCCCTCCGCGATAACAAAATGATAACATAGGACCATGGTTCTGAAATTTTGTGGCCTTGATATATCGCGCCAAAGCGCTTCTTCCGTTACTTTCGCCGCAATACATCTAAAAACTTAATTGACAAACATTCAGAGTTCTTCCTGACGTTGCTGCGTCACTGAAAAAACAATAAATGAAAATGTACGCCAGCTTTCTTTGGTCGCATTCTAACCTTCCGCGCTTTTTGGTGATACGAATTTTGGATGATACCAATTTTTTTTGGTGGTCCCGGGAGATTCGCATCACCGAGGTTTCACTGTATACATGTAAAAACAAACGTCTCCATCAACACGTGCTCAGGCTCTATCGGGACATGAGTGTAATCTTTTTTCTTCGAGTGTCTCCTGCGCGCGCAATGTAAAACACTTCGAGGATCTATCGCCGGATCGTGCCAAGAATTTTGTCTGATTAAGAATAGGACGGCAGTTGCAGCGCTTACAGTGCTCTGCTATATGCCCGCCCGCGTTCTTGTTTACAGTCCAGTTGTGCTATGGCGCCCCCCTCATATGGCAGACCTAGTCCTCGTGTTTTTTGCGCAGCGTTATATCTTCCAGTATGCAACACCAACTCGCCGACATCAAACTCCTTCTGCCCACACTTGTTTCATGCTCCGGAATATTTTTTTCCACGGAGATTTTTGTGCATTACATCAGCCTGTCTTCAAAAGAGAACTTCAGTGCGTCACGATTCCATGCGAATATTACTGAATACACCAAAAGTGGACAAGCTTCAACAGCCAAAGAAAGAACCATTTTTTTCATCAGTCCCCTGCTTTGGCTGAGAGCCATCATTACCGAGCTGAAGAAGAAGAAGAAGAAAACATGGCCGATGCCGATACTAAGATCAGCGAGAGCGCACCAGCATCGTCCTGTAGTGCGTCAGGTCAGCCGCGCACAAGCTCCACTGCATCCACTCGTCGCGACAGGAGCCACCGGAAGCGGAAGAAGCACAGGAAGCGCCGTAGCATAACGTCTCCAAGACCCAAGCACGCTTCCGTAAGCCTCACAACTTCCGTGGACGATCCAGTCTGCCTGACCTTGCCCAGGGAGTGACAGTGATGCGAGATCCACCGACACGCTCAACGCAACTGAACAAAAGACGGAGTCGAGTACAGCAGAACCCACGACCGGAACTGCTCAGGTTTCGATTCCCCTTGTGGAACCCATCACCTGCGACCGTCATGGCTCTGCTACCGAGATACTCGGTGAGAACGGTGGATTAAGTCATGAGGGGAAAACAAGGGGGATCTCAGTGAATCCGCACGAAAATTCACCTTACAATCAGTTGCCATGTGAAAAAAAAATCAGTTTCACTGCAAAGGCGACGTAATGAATGCGATAGCAACAAATTGTAATGTTATGCTACGTAATGATGACATCTAAATCTTTTGGATCCGATCTCGCCTAACTCTGCCAAATGGCAGTGTAAGAGCATAAGGGCGCTCCAGGGAGAGCTGCCGTTTTCTCACAGTCGCTTCGCGTTGAGAGCACAGCACGGAGAAGGGTCTACGAGCTGCTGCTGATGCTGCTAGAGCAACCCTCCACCTTCACCCTTTTCCTTGAAGACGGGCGGGACGTTTCTTTTATGCTTGATTCGCAATCGATGGCAGTCTTCGAACGTAGGGTGATATCGCATACACCCTCAGTGCGACGGATATGGGTCGGCTCGTCTCATCTCTGCTTGACCTGCGTTCGTCGCCCCCTACTCGCGCGCTTTTACCCGCAGGTAGAACATGCGATGCTAGGGGGGATGTCATGAATGTTGACTCTATACGGAACTTTACGGCGACGGCCACGGCGAAGCCGAGGGAAGAGCTCGCAGAGATGATTTATACATTTATTATCGCTGCAAAACAGCAACTAAACTAAGCCCCTATCAACAGCTTCCCGACGTGTACTCTTGTAAGTGGATGTTACCAACTTTTCGAGGCATCATAATAGCTTGCGCTTCCCACGAATGTAAGAACCGCTATCGAGAGATGAAACGCAAAAATGATACGGGTAACCCTAGGAAACAGGATGACCTGTTTCGGTTAGAAAGCAGGTAGGTGTAGCCCATCTTATCTTCCCAAATAGCCGGAAGAAAAGGAGCTTGCGTAATTGGGAAATACTTAAAGCGCACAAATGGTGGACGGTACCTTTTAAACAAATCCAACGTGGTGAAAAATGAATGACAACCGCGAGAAGGTTTAAGTGGCTCGAATATCTGCTCGAATGAGGAAGCTTGAATGCATACAGTGCCTTCATCCTACGCACTACGGTGGTAAGCTTGAAATTACCTGCAGTGCCCTCTGCTAGACGTAATGACGATACTCCCATAGGTTGTGGTCAGCTTCGTATCGAAACACCACGAACGTGGATATTCGTGAAGGGGAAGTGCGTGGGATGTCCGCTCTGGAGGCGTCTGTGAGCGGGGATGTAGGCGTGTGTTACTTTTCGCCCTGAAAGTAACTGTGTATCAAGAAGTACGTTTTGTGAAAGCTACACACCGACACAAAAAGTCAGTTTCGCCGCAAGGGCGAAGCAATCAATGCGACAGGAATAAACTGGAATGTCACACGAAGAAAGAACAAAGAAGGACGCTCGACAAGAACGCTCAGGTATTCGCAGGACAAGCATGAACTAACAACTGTCACAGTTGTTACGTCTCTGTGTTTGTGGAATGCGTTGCAAGTGTCGCCAATGCAGAACCCGACCATGAACCCGACGCTTTTAGATATTTCCTTTTTGTTTCAAACGGCGGTGCGTGGAGTGACCCCTCTGCGTCTCCTGCCACGCGTTGGCGTCTGACCCAAGGTGTTCCCAGTGTTCTTTTTAAAGACGATAGTCTTTCTTGGGATACTTACACGCAAAAATTTTGGTCTGGCTGTCTGTCTGTCAGTCTGTCCGTAACCTGATTCAGCTACTCGGCCAAAGTTTAACCACTTTCTGAACGCCCACCCATCTTGAACTGGTGTTTACGTTCATACCAAGCAAGCTCCCGCATAATAACGGCGACATATTTATTATGTCACCGTTATTATGCGAGGCTTGCTGAGCGTGGTCGAGCTGTCTGTCTAACGCAGCGCGCTGAGGATCAAGAGGTCGAGGGTTCGAAAAGCGGTCGGGTGCTTGCGATTTTTTTCTTCTGATTTATTTTTCTTTGTGCCTTTTTTAGATATATACATACATATACATATCAAGGACGTGAGGGTGACGGCAGAAGTCCGGCGAGAGTGTCCATATAATTGCCATCGCAATAAAAAGAGTGTGCTACTCCTTTCGGTGAGTCATGACTTGCGACGGATATGACACTCTTTAAAGACATTTTAACTACATTGGGTCCTACGATTCTTATATGAGGGTACAACGATCTCCAAAGAGAGTAAACGTGTATCCTTAAAGAGACTCATTTACGGGGCAAGGCATGAGTCGCAAAAAGGGTCAAAGGGGCTCTTCCTTTTTCTTAGAGTGTAGCTTGTAAAACACGTATTACTGCCAACTTCGACGAGGATATGTTATTCAAAGAACGTTCTCTCTACTTGGCTGCTGATTTTCGTGTTGTAGCTAAGTGACGTGCCTCCTTACTTTGGATATTTTATGGCATCCGCTACAGTCTGTGGACAGCATGCCGTACACCGTGATTGAATAATCAGCTTTGCCGAAGAACATCTTGTTAATGCTACACCAACTCTGTGGGCCGGTGCTTGAATGCTCTTTATTTATTAAACGTTTCTATTGCGAACCTTGTTACGGGAGAAATCGGAACTAGAGAAAGCCAACAAAGACTGCCGTGCACAAAACTACCGCCCATGTGTAACCGGACTTTTGCGGTTCTCAGATATGATTCGAACTGATTCGTGTCAATAAGCCAAGTGGCGCTCTCTAAATCGAAACATGCAGACACAATGATTCGCGCTCTTGACTGCAGCGGAGGCGACGAGTGACTTATCTGAGAGACCAGTGGCTGGCGTGACTGTTCTGCCGACCGTGCCGACTACTGTGGAACCTGCCGGCAACGCTAGCAGTCTCACGGCTCCGTCCAACGTCAAAACAGAACAAGATCAGCGAGCCGGTGGTCGTGCGCCGGTCCACTTCGGACATTAGCAAACCAGGTAAGGTGAATAAGGGACCAAATTAAATCAAGAACGAAATTGTGAGTCAAGGAAAGAAAAAATGATAGGTCTAACAATGAGAGAGCAGAGTGGGTCAGAAAACAAACTGGTGATAAGGATATTTTAGTCGAAATCAAAAGAAATGGGCACGGGCACGGCATCTAGAACGAAGGCAATATAACCGGTGGCCATCAAGGTAACAGAGTGGATTCCAAGAGAAGGCAAGCGCGCGAGGGGAGGCGGAAAGTTATACCGGTGTCACACGGTTCGCTTTTGATCGCGATCGGGCCTGACGCGGATCGAATCTCTCGATCGTAATTGGCTCCTTTACGCGAGCTGCAGAAGGTATAGCCAATCACTGTTGAGAAATTTGACCCCGATTGGAACTTAGTCCGATTAGCAGTGCACCGAGTGACACAAGTATTAGGTGGTGTAGATGAGGTTAAGAAGTTTGCGGGCATGATGCGGCCGCAGCATGCACATGACCGGGTTGACTGGCGTAACGTGGGAGAGGCCTTTGTCCTGTAATGGCCGTAGACAGTCTGAAGACGATGAAGTTGGATTAAATGCGGATATGGAAGGAAAATCTGGCAACTACGTTTATATATATATATATATAAATCACGGCAAGTCCGCTTTTGCAAAGGGAACAGCCAGTGAAGCTTTGATTATGATGGGGCTGCTAGAGTGAACATTGGTACAGTGGGGTGTTTCTTCTCTCCTAGTCTATTGCGAGTGCGAAAGGCAAATTCTGATAACGACGCGAGCGCAATCTCTGAGTTTACTAGAGATGCGGGCACAACGATTGGTATGAAGTGCCGCCGCCGAGTATCGCGACACTCGTGAAAGAGACATTGGCGGTGCCGAGGGGCATAAAGAGTTGATGCGCGCGTCGTTCTGTCTACGGACGCCATCAGCCCGAAACTTGCCCGCAGAGTTTCGCCGTAAAAAGAACAACGTGGGAAGCCAATACTCCCGTGAAGACATAGCCGCCCGAACCGTCTCACTAACGGCTAGCCTAAACAGATTACAATGAAGCCCCAATGACAGGTCTGCAGAGAGGCGCGCATTCATTGCCGGCTACCGTGAACACTGCTATATCAGGCTCTCCTTTCTACGCTTGGTACCTCGACTCGCAGTTTTGTCGACGCTGTGACTCGGTGTGGCGTACTTTGAGCACAACTTCAATTTCCTGTTGGCTGCTTCTAAAGAGTGTGACTGCTACTTGGGTTTAGCACGGTGTGGGTTCGAGCTTGGTGGTACTGTATCGTAAACTACTTCTTGCGAAAAAATTTTAAGACAACATACGGGCGCAAACTTCCAACTGAATTTATTATCGAAATGTATAAGTATGACGAAACGAAAACACCAATGGCACAGGTGCGCAGTGTGTCAGCGCGCATCCGCTAATCACTCCCCCAGATGTAGTGCTGCTTCCAAGAAGGCCACTTCCTTCTCTGTCAAAGAAACTGATGTCATGCTCACGCAGTAACTTGCCTTCCCGCTGCATTTGGGGATCAGCGCACGCGAGAGATTGCGGAGGCAGCCCAAACCTGAGTGTTACACAGCGCTGCTCATAGACATGACGGCGAGTTAGTGGGGACACACTTTTTTAAAGACGATAGTCTTTCTTGCGCTACCTAAACGGAGAAATTTTGGTCTGTCTGTCTGTCTGTCTGTCTGTCTGTCTGTCTGTCTGTCTGTTTCTCTGTTTGTCGGCACGTCGCACGGTTCAGCTAGCTGGCCAAAGTTTAAGCCCCTGCCTTACGACCTCCAATCTTTACCGAGGAGCATGTGTTCATACGGGTGAGCGTGGGCAATTAAAAATCAAATATTACGCATATCTGAGGCACATCATCAATACCTTTGTACTATTCACAGTGTTCCTTTAAAACAAAATCTATAGATACGTAATTATAAAGATCCTAGTGTTTATTACGCGGCGCTGAAAATGCGCCGCTGTGTATAAAACAAGTCTCCGCCCAGTGATTTAACTTCGACGCTGTAGTGCTGCCACCTGGCAGCAGCATAGTTCAACACAAGCCGATGTTCCCCGTTAGCGCTGCAGATGGCGTCCTCTTCTGTTTTATCAATGCCAGCCAGATGCGGCTGATTCAACGTAGAAAAGCGCTGTCTCAGGCAAGGCAAAACATATATGGCCGCTTGATGAAATACGATCCACTCAACAAGACATGATCAGAGAACGCAGAGAAAAGACCGACGACCAAATTTCAGCGGAGAAGCGCCGGCGTCCGTCTCAAGCGTGCCCAGGAACCGTCCGAAAAACGAGCCCGGCGGCTAGCCTGGGTATTAAATTGTGGTACTCATGCAGTACGGTCGGCACAAGACTATCATCTTTAGACGACATTTGCAGCGAAGCACGCAGATACGCGGCCAATTTTTTTTCCTGCTGGTGTCAGGTAGCACGTTATCTTTTTTCTTTCCTGCATTTATAGCGAGGGGTCTCGCTCGGGCAGATATGATGCCTTCAAGTAGTAGGCGACGGATTATTGGACAGCTGCCACCTCGTAAATAAGGATCACGTGCTACGTGACACCAGCGAGCCAAAAGCAAAAAAAAAAAACAGTCCCACACTCCCTATTAGTGGGTATAACGTTGCGCACAAATCACACGGACACTGATTTTTAAAAGTAATGCAGAGTCAGCCTCTACAACTTGCCTGATGGTTTTCACGAAAAGACAAAACAAATGCGACAGCACATTCGTGATGCAAAATGGCCGAGTAGCAAGGTGCTTATATGAGAGCTTGTCAAGGTGCTGCACGGCCGCTTTAGGATAGCCTCGTTGATAAAAGTATATCATATAAAATGACATTTGGTGGTCGTTAAAGTTGCACGTTGACACCGCTTTCTGTATACTGTTCAAACTTAACAATCCCGTATCGAGCAAGACTGTATCAATTTGAAAAAGGGGGGTTTGATTTACTATCGTCATCCTTGTCCGCCACTTATTTATTGTTCAGTGAGACTTCTCTGGGCTCTTATTTGATACCGTACAATCACTTCAGTTTCCGAATGTTTTCATTACGATAGCGATTATACGAGTACTCTAGGCGGATTTATTTCCGTCGTTGTCATGAACCGTGTAAACTCCAAATCAAAAAGTCACAGGTTCGCCGCAAGGGCGAAGTAATGAATGCGATAGCAACAAATTGGGATTTCCCGTGATGAACGGCAAGCAGATCGAAACTTGGAGCGCTCTGCTCAAGCTCAAAGGACGCACGAAACATATGCACAGGTATACACACAGGAGGAGCGCGGACTAACAAGAGTCACAGTTGTTACGTCACTGTTTGAACAGCGCGCTTCTTTCGGAAACGGGGCCTCTGCAGCGAGCGAAGTGACCTTTAAGAGAATTGACAATTGGGCTAGTTGGTTGATATGCATGGTATAGCTGTTGTTTAAGCGCACTCCAACGAAGACAAAAGACGATAAAGGAACAGAAGAGAAGTGCTTGTCTTGTGTTCCTTTATCGTCTTTTGTCTGCGTTTGAGTGTGCGCATAAACAACAGCTATACCATGAAGTGACCTTTGTGCGCAATATTTCCGACGAAAGCACACGACGTAAAACTGCCCCCATCCCCGCACCCCAAGATAAGCGGGCGCGCGCGCCCGGGCACAGGCGACTACGCCCTTCAGGCATAAGTGCAAGTTGGGGAGCCAACACATCGCAACGAGTGGGGTGCCGAGCGCGCACTTTGCGCCGTCTCGCTGGTTTGCTGGTAAGGCAGAGAACACGGTGATGTTTCCCCGTGATCGGCGTACCGCCAGCGGTGAATGGTGTATATAAATAGTTCGCCGTTAGTCTGCCGAAGGACGTGCTCTTCTGTGGCCTAGCGGTTAGCGCTGCGGAGAGGTCGCCCGTTCGATACCGCGTGTCAGAAAATGTTTTTCTGATTATTTTTCTTCGTGCCTTATGTGTGTGTATATATATATATATATATATATGTATATATATATATATATATATATATATATATATATATATATATATATATATATATATATATATATATATATATATATATATACGAGACGCGACGGTGACATCGACGCCGACGGCAAAACGCAGCCAAGGGTGTCCATATAATAGTTTTCGCAATAGTAACATCGCCCGGCGCATAGTATGTTACATGTGCGAGTGAAAGCTTCTGGCGGCTGCAGACGGGCGCGGCTCAAGCACAGATGAAACGCGACAGCCGGCTCCATCGGGAGAACGATTATGAAGAGTGGTGGTGATGAGGCTGCGTTGCTAGGGCAGCAACTGCGAACTTTGGTCAAAAGGGCATGGCCGCTCGCGCTGACGAGCGCACTATCTTGACAGACATTAGTAGTCGGCCGCTACCGTTGCACTTCTTTTGCCCTCACCACTTAATTTGCGTTGAGCCTACACAGAGCTCTAAAACTGCTTCGCTCCCTTTGAGATGCCATATTGCCTTACTGTATTATTTTGCCGATTTACACAGGACCGGATCCCAAAGCAGTTAGCTGCGAGCCTAACTTCGTATGACATTCGAATTTGTTGCTATCGCATTCATTGCTTCGCCCAGGCGGCGAAATGTTGAGTTTTCACTTTCTTTAATTGATTTCCTAGTGCACAGTGATAGAACCAAGAACACAAAATAACATCTCTGTTTTCAGAACACTAGAAGGGTATCAACAGTCGACAGCACAAAGCCAGAAAACCAACCCAACAGCGGCGCCGGGAAAACTGCCTCCGCAACTGCTTTGCGTAAGTGCCTTCAACGGTGAACAAAAAGGTAAAATTAGTGCAGATTGAAGTCTTTTAAATTCACCAACCGTAGCGTAGGGTTAAGTTGAGCATGTATAGATTTTGGCAAGCATAGATTGCGATGTTTTGTTATGTTATGTAGTGTCGAACGCTCACGATTCCTGATGACACTGTGAGTGTAATGAATGCCACAAAGATCAAGGGCAATATTCACAAAACTTGTCTTCCTTAGGTGCGCTTTCACATTGGTCAGCCGAATTCGCTAAAGAGATGTCCCAGACTACGATTGGCTGAATAAGTCTCTCACGAAAATTTTTAGTGGAAGACTTTTATGTGAATACGGGCCTTGTTTTATACAATTTCTTTAAGCTTACTGGTAGTCGGTTACGGCATAAGGATAAAGAAAATATGGTTCATCCCACCGTCATAGAAATCTGTATAAAACGAAAGTGAAACGTGTCTTCACAGAAGTATTTGATTATTGTCTATTGATATCTGACGGCTTGCACGATGACTGTTGGTGTGTGGCAGCTGTAACACTGACGTGGATGCACCTAATTTGACGGCTGGTGGCGCATTTTTATTCCGACTAAAGTCCATCATCATGATTAAAGCTTTATGGATGTTGAAGCAGTTATTATACACTTAGAAGAACTGAACACTAGCTGATAATTGGTACGAGTTGTTATTCATTAGTAGAGGCCGGATTTTTAGGCATTAAAGAAGGGCGTTGTAGGCGCCAGAAACAGGCAGGAAAAACTACGTTTTAGGCCTTCAACGTCGTAAATATAGGCACAATTTTTTTTTTCATCAATACGATTAATTTCAATAATACGCGACAGGAAAAAAAATGTTATTTTTGTGGTGGCACAAATGCGCCAAGATTTGAGCATAGCCGTGCAATTGTCTCATAAGACTGCTGGACTAATGTCAATCATCATCATCACCATGAACCTGACTACGCCCACTGCAGGGCAAAGGCCTCTCCCATATTCCGCCAGTCAACCCGGTCTTGTGCTTTCTGCTGCCACGTTATACCTGCAAACTTCTTAATCTCATCTGCCCATCTAATTTGCTGTCTACCCCCTCACGCGTTTGCGTTCTTTTGGAATCCAGTCAGTTACCCTTAATGATCAGCGGTTATCCTGCCGACGTGCTACGTGCCCGGCCCATATCCATTTCTTCTTCTTGATTTCAACTATGATATCCTTAACCCCCGTTTGTTCTCTGACCCACTCTGCTCTCTTGCTGTCTCTTGAGGTTACAGCTATCATTTTCCTTTCCATCGCTTGCTGCGTCGTCCTCAATGTAAGTTGAACCCTCTTTGCAAGTCTCCAGGTTTCTGCTCCGTATGTAAGTACCGGTAAGATGCAGCTGTTTTATACCTTCCTCTTGAGGGATAATGGTAGACTACCATTCATGATTTGAGAATGCTTGCCGAATGTGCTCCATCCCATCCTTATTCTTCTAGTTATTTCACTCTCGTCATTCGACTCCGCGGTTACTACCTGTCCTAAGTAGACGTACTCCTTTACAACTTCCAGTGTGTCGCCACCTATCCCAAATGTTGTTCTCTGCCGAGATTGTTCCATATTACTTTAGTTTTATGCATATTAATTTTCAGACCCACTCTTCTGATTTTCGTATCATCAATGCAATGTCGTCAGCAAATCGCAGGTTACTAAGATACTCTCCATTAACTCTTATCCCTAACTGTTCCTAATATAAGGCCCTGAAAGCCTCCTGTAAACACGCGGTGAATACTATTGGAGAGATCGTATCTCCCTGCCTTACGCCCTTCTTTATTTGGATTCTTTCGTTTTGTTTTTTTTTTATGGAGGACTATGGTGGCTGTAGATGCGCTGTAGATTTCTTCCAGTATGTTTATAGAGGCTACGTCGATGCCCTGATTCCGCAGTGCCTGCATGACTTCTGATGTCTCCACCAAATCAAATGCCTTCTCGTAATCTATGAAGGCTATGTACAGGGGCTGGTTGTATTCCGCGCATTTCTCTATCATCTGATTGATACTATGAATATGGTCTATTGTTGAGATGCCTGTACGAAATCCTGCCTAGTCCTTTGGTTGATTGAACCCTAATGTCGTATTAATTCTATTAGCAATTATTTTTGTAAATAGCTTGTAGACAACGGACAGTAAGCTTATCGGCCTATAATTTTTCAAGTCCTTGACGTCCCCTTTCTTATGGATTAAGATGATGTTGGCATTCTTCCAAGATTCTGGTATCTTCCACGTGAAGAGACACTTCGTATAGACCTTTTTTACGGAGAGGAGGATCCCCTCCTTTCTGGGCTGTTGCACGGGAGCACAAAAGCCGACGTCACGGGCTCGGGCGTGCATTTTTTGGGGGGTCACGCATGTTAACAACAGCCCATAGAGCACTATGGCGGCGCCCAGGGAGCCTTCAGTGAAAAGGTCTATACAGGGCGGCCAGTTTTTCGAACACAATCTCTCTACTGTCTTTCAACAGGTCTCATGTTACCTGATCTTCACCAGCAGCTTTGCCTCTTTGCATTCCCTCTAGGGCTTTCTTTACTTCTCCTGTCGAAGCTGGTGGGATGTCAGATTCTTCTGGGCTGTTACTGCTTCTTATGTTATCATCCTTCTTATGTTTTCTCGGCTGCTGTACAGATCTCCGTAGAACTCTCCCGCTACCTCAACTATTCTACCCATATTGGTAGTGACTTTGCCTTCCTTGTCCCTTAATGCATACATCTGATTTTTTGCCTATGCACGGTTTTGTCTTCACAGCTTTGAGGCTTCTTCCGTTCTTTAGAGCGTGCTCAATTCACCTCCATATTGTATCTTTATATGTCGGCTACCTTACGCCTATTGATTAACTCCGAAAGCTCCGCCAGCTCTATTTTGTCTGTTGAATTTGAGGCTTTCACGGTTTGACGTTCCTTAATTAGGGTTTTCGTCTTCTGGGATAGCTTGCCAGTGTCCTGTCTAATGACTGTACCCCCCGACTTACACTGCACACTCCTTAATGATACTAGTCAGATTATCATTCATTGCGTCAACGCTAAGGTCGGTTTCCTCGGTTAGAGCCGCGTATCTATTCTGAAGTGAAACTCTGAATTCCCTGCACTTTCCCTCTCAGCGCTAGTTCATTAATTGGCTTCTTGCGTATCAGTTTCTGCCGTTCCTTCGCCAAGTCTAGGCGAATTCGAGATCTTACCATTCCATGGTCACTGCATCGGATCTTGTTTACTTCCGCATCATGTACAATGCCCGGGTGAGCACACAAAATGAAGTCTATTTCATTTTTAGTTTCGCCATTAGGACTCCTCCACGTCCATTTACGATTAGCCCGTTTCCTGTAGAAGGTATTCGATATCCGTAAATTATTGCGTTCTGCGAACTCTACTAGTAACTCCACTCTGGCGTTTCTAGAGCCGATGCCATACTCCCCACTGCATGGTCTCCAGCCTGCTTCTTGCCTAGCTTGGCATTAATGTCGCCCATCAATACAGTATGCTGTGTCTTTACCTTACTCATTGTTGATTCTGTGTCTTCGTAGAAGCGTTCAACCAAGTGATCATCATCCCTGTGTGTGTCACGCCTTTCTCTGTCCTTGTTTTTTCGTGCGCTAAAAAAAAAAAAAAAAGAACTTCAGTATGACATACCAACGCGCCCAAAACGCTACGTTATTAAGATAGCATAGGACGTGTCAGTTTTTCAGCGCTGTATAAGCCTCATGTGTCCTCCTAACATCATTGAGCCCTATTACATCCCATTTAACACCCTCTAATTCATTGAATAGCACAGCTAGACTCGCCTCAGTAGATAAACGTAGCCAAATTCAGATTCCAATGGCGGCCTGTCCAAACCCAGAGATGATTAGCACCCTCCGCTGCGTCGCAGGTCTGACCGCCGTCTTGGTCACTTGCTTCGCAGCCGCTGGGGACTGAGGGCCGAGGGTTAATCGGTGTATTCATGTGGGGGGTAGTGGCGAAGTGCTGCACCAGGGTGGCCAATCCTGCTCTGGTGAGGGAGTGCACTGCCGGCTGTGGTCGCCAGTGAGGCCGCACCCCCCGGCCTTTTTACGCAATTCCAACATCACGTGGTTTTTTTTAACCGGTTCGGAATTGTCCGGCACCGGGATTTGAACCACGGACCTCTTGCATGCGAGGCTGATGCTCTACCTCTACGCCATCGCTGCATCACTATGTCAATCAATTGACTTTAAACAAGCACACTGCTGAGATTCATGTTCGATGGCCACGGTCGGTTACCCGAGCGTCGCATATAATGAAAGAGACATGAAAAAGAGTGATTGAAAACTGGGAATACTGGTTTAAAATTCTCTACTTTGTGCCTGACTAACGCAATTAAATTGAAACACAACAAAAATAGACATAATAAATGCAAAAGAGATTATTTATTAGGGAATTGACGTGTTATTACATGAAGAGAAGACTCTTAGGTGTGACTCTGGCAATTTTTACACATACAAGGACATCATCCGAATCGTACAGGAGAGGCGTTCCAACACGGCTAAATACACTTCCGTCTATTTGAAGTAAACAGGCTTGAATGAATCGGTTCTGAGAGCACGCGGAACGTAGTCTAACCATCACTGCGAGAATTGTGGAAGCAATAGCAAACCACCACCATTTCGAGATTCAAAATTATAACTCCTGTCATTGAGAATGAGCTCGTACGCTGAGAAGGGACGCTCGATGTCGATGGATGTTATTGAGGGGTACATGTACTCAAGAACATTCACTGGCTTAACCGACACTGGGATCCTAGAGTACTCACGCGCAAGGACTCCAGAAACTTCCTTAAGGGCAGAGATTCCCTTGTTCTTGTCCAAGACCCACTGAAATTTCTAAGGCTCCCTTGCAGCTACTGGTCTTTCGTGAACGGCGGTGATTCTTTGCTGTACATGGAGAATCAGCGCAATGTTCGCGATTAGAGTTTCTCCCGAACTCTGAAGCTTCCTGATATTGTTTGCGAGGAACCTGATGTTGGTGCCCAAGTAGGCGAGGTCTCTTTGCCGGCCATACACAGAGACCACAGCTTGAGCCTTCCTGACTGTAGCACTCTGGTTACCTGAGAAGCCGCGAATCCTTAGCTCGATGTCCAAAAAGTAGCAGTTGTAATACTCAACAGCTTCTAGCCCTGTTCGCCAACGTGTGATCATGGGCTCTGCAGGAATGGGTACGTACGAGAACTTCTCCTTGAACGAGCGCACTCGAGAGAATGCCTTCAGGAACACGGGCTTTGATTCTGTTTTCTGGGAGTTGGCTGAGCGAGAGAAGCAGGTTGAACCTCTTACAGTTCCTAACAGTCAATGTTGCCCAGTAACACGAACAACGGTCTCAAACTGCGCTTGAAAGCAAAACAAGTGTTCATATAAGCCCCGATTTCGAAAATAGGTATTTTTAGACGAGTGCGTGCATTTAGGCACCAACGGCCAAAATAGGCATTTATAGGCACTATAAAAGTAATACAAAAGCCTTTCTTAACCTCTAATTCATGCTCATTTATCAAAGTGGCGTGATAGGAGCGCAAGGAACAAAATAGGCATTTGCCTGAAATCGGGTCTCTATACATTACTTCGAAAGCTGCACGAGGGAGGAGGAAAAAACCTTTATTGGAACTGGCGATTCCAGAGAGCCCTTATCCCCACCGGGCTGGTCGACATCCCTAGTCCGGGACGTCATTAGTCGAAGCCGCCGCCCGAGCCCGCTGGACCAGAGTTCGCTGTGCCTCTAGTTCTGAGCTATTGAGCAGGGTCGGCTGAGGGCGGGGCTTGTAAGTCATATTAGGTTGTAACCAACTATGCATGGTTACCCGTGGCCTGAACAATGCCACACACCCATCTCGTCTTCAGGCGATTTCGATTTTTCTCCTCACACTCCTCGTTGGCTAGCGTTCATTTTTTGTTCCAATTGAACGCAGTGTGGTGCTTGTTTTGAGAAGTTAACTCGCCAAACTGTCAAACTTTTGTTTCTTTTGGAACAGAGGTGAAGATTAATTCTTAATGCAGGCTGGAATCTCCAACAGGAGACAGTGATGCAAGTGAAGTTTCCCAGAATTAATATTTCGCAGTACAATCTGTATCAGAAGGCTGATAACGACAACGACAACGACAAAAACTTTCTTATTTGCTTGCTGCTCAGATGAAGGGACGTACAGAGGCAAAAATATGGATTCGTATGTGAATAACTCGCTGTAAAATTAAATAAAGAAACACATAGCGGCTAGGCTGTTGTTTACCCGACTGTCATGATTGCACCCGCAAGTTAACATGTCCTCAGGTGACAGTAATTACTATCTATCTATCTATCTATCTATCTATCTATCTATCTATCTATCTATCTATCTATCTATCTATCTATCTATCTATCTATCTTTCTATCTATCTATCTGTCTATCTATCTATCTATCTATCTATCTATCTATCTATCTATCTATCTAACGCAGACGGGAGTACGGCATCACACGACTCTCAGCGTTCGGTGCACGACCGCCCACCAGCCAGGCGTCGTGTGAGACCGGCCTGGCTCCTGTGCATTGCGGTTGTTGCTCTTGCCACTGCGGTGGCGCTGGCACTCGTGGTGTTTTGGTGGCGGAAGCAGGACCTGGCAGAACCTTGCGTGGGCTTCGACTGCCACCTGGCGTTCAATTATCTGCGCTCGCTCATCGACTCCGACATCGAGCCTTGCGACGACTTTTACGGCCACGTCTGTCACAACTGGGACGCAGACGAAGCTGGCCGAAGCTTCGTGGATGCGGCGGTCAGGGAGCTGGACCTAGCCCTCAACTGGACCATTCTAAGTATTGGAGTTGCGCGAGAACGCTACTATGGTTACTCAGATTTCGTGCGCTTCTATGCTGCCTGCCACGCGTTCTTGGCTAGAGCCGCCGACCGCAGTTCGCGACAACAGGAAATCGAATTACCGCTCGACTTGTTCCCCGACGATTCGTCTATCTTACACATACGAGAGCCCGCTGCCCTTCTCGCTCGAGTCACGGCGGTTTCTCTGGCCAGGGGCATTTCAACCGCATTTGGAGTCGACCTGGTGCGACATCGAGGCACCCTCACTGTTTATATCTCACGTGGAAGGAGTCTGGCCGAAAAGCTTGGCGAGAGAAACCAGACTCGGATGCTTAACCGGTACTTGCGACCGGTCTTTGATGCGGTGAAAACACTTCTAGACAACTCGACCTGGCTGAGTATTGAGGAAATGGAACAGGCCTTTGGCGAATTCTAGTTCAGCATGGTCCAACCTGTGAAGCGACACCGCGACGCGCACGCTTTAGATCAGCTCCAAGTTTCGGTCTTGGACGTGGTTGCCGAAGTCGAGAATTCAGACTGGCTTACCATTCTCAACACCGCCGCATCTACGGAGCCACCTCTGACAAGAGGTAGCCCTCTGCTCGCCGACTGCCTAGGCTGCCTGAACGCCACGGTACGTTCGTTCGCCGCGCAGACGCAGTACGCGGCGGTCTACGTGTACTCCCACGTTCTTACGGAAGTCGGCCACTTTATTTACAAGAGCAACCAGCTCGCACCCAAGAGAGCCGCCAACGCACCGGCGACGTGTCTGTCGGCCACCCGCGACGTGCTGCCGCCCCTGTGGTCCCACCTGTACAGCAACCTGAGCTACAGCGACGTTTCGTCGGACACACGTGCATCTGACATTTTTGCCCGGGTGGCCTCCCCTCGCCACTCAAACCCTGATCACTATTCGCCTTTCCTCAGGCGACACTGAGCACCGAACACCAACGGCGCTGTCTTTTCCGGACGTGTCCACGGCAGATGTATTCCTCTACAATACCACGCTTGAGCCGCTTCCCCGCAATGCAAAGAGCCTCTTCCACGGTATCAGTTTAAAAGTGTGGGCAGACTTTCCCGCACTGTATCTCGCGGTAAAGTCACGAGAAGCCATGAGACGACTGCGACATCCCGTGACTGCTGACTACGCCGTCGAGAGTAGTCTGCTGCTCCGGGGTCGCGTAACCTACCACCCACTCCAGCGCGCCGTGATCCTTCCAGCTGCCATGCGCCGACTGCCGGTGACCTACCCGGAAAGCGTTCCCGTCGAGTTTGAGATTGGCACGGTGGGCACGCTGCTGGCGACCGAACTGTTTCGCGTGGCATCGTTAGCCGCATACAACAAAAATAAGGCGCCTTGGACAGAGTGGTATAAAAAGAGCATCAGAAGACTCGCAGACTGTACACAGAACGCCGTCGTAGCGTCTGCGAAGAGCCTCGGCAAAGAGGACGTTGAGAACGAGGCCTTTGAGCTGGACGTGTGGAGCAAGGCGTCTCGCGTCGCGTTGGACGTCCTCGAGCAGTACCACCTGCCCAAAGGCGGCCGAGGAACTCCCCGCCGAACAACGCTGGTTGCTGGCGCTGCAGACTTTCTTCAGGCGCTTCTGCCTACTCTCGTGTGGCACCGGAACCCTGGGCTCGGGCGTGGGACGCAAGCTGCGCTGTTTGCTTCCCGTTCTGAGCGCGCCTGAGTTTCCTTACGGTTTTGATTGCAAAAAGTTTTACAAGAAAGCCGGGTGCGTCAGGGAATGACCTCAGCGAGTGATCATGACGCAGTTCCGAAGATGGATGACGCCGCCTGCTGTTACAACATGCTTTGGTCTTAGATTTTTAACGCTGTCAATACCTTTCTTTCGATAATATTGAGTGA
Source organism: Rhipicephalus appendiculatus (assembly GCA_030522465.1). Lineage (NCBI taxonomy): Eukaryota > Metazoa > Arthropoda > Arachnida > Ixodida > Ixodidae > Rhipicephalus > Rhipicephalus appendiculatus. The sequence goes on along the minus strand of JALIZH010009594.1, from coordinate 3,637 downwards.
TGTGGCTGCCATGATGTCAGAACGCATATGAGTCACCTGCCTTAACGGCATAGCTCATCTTAATTGTCCTATGAAAAGACACGTAATATTAAAGTACCGCGTTTGTCAAACCCCGAGGGAACGACTGGCCGATTTGCTTTAAAAATAAAGGATACATCTGTAACAGACAAAATGGGGGAGAGTGTTCACCACCATTTTGCGTTCCACCACTACAATGTGGCCTCTGAAGTGAAAACCGTAACATTGAGCACTGCAGCTGAACGTCTTAACGATTACGCTTCCATGCGAACCGTAACAATCACGGCGAACTTCACAGTAACAAGTGTCATTGGTATCAGCATGTGGAAGTTTGTTCTTTAAAGAGTGCTGACTCTGGGAGGTGCTTTGCATTTACTACATCCCACACACACGCACACACGCGCGCACACACACACTATGTTCCTTGGATCTACCAAAATGACGCGAATGCGGAGCTCCCAAATTTAAGTTCCTTCAAAATGGGCACAACCTTTTCTTGATATAAAACCAACCGCTAAAAAGTTACTAAGCACTAAAAAAAGAGCTCCAGAAAGTCATTGCGGGACGAACGGTTTTCATAAAAACGCCATCAAAACAAATTAGCCCACGCTTATCCCCGAAATGCCCTTGTGGGGGGCAAAATACTTGGACGAAAACAAAAGTGAAAAGAAAAGCCACTCATGCGCACTTGCTGCCGGGCTTCGCGCATGCGCGCTATTTGACGTGCTGGGTCTTCTTGCCAGCCATCTTTGGGAACATTGCAGCGCTGACTTCATCATCCGTTGTGCTGCAGTGGTTTTTCATTAGGTTTCTGTGCTCCATTGCGTGCTCTGTGGATTCGTGCGGTACAGTGCAGAAGTCATCGCCAAGAGTGCATAATTTTTGTGGGTTTGAGTCGCTACAAAAGGTATGTACGACCACCTCGATGCCACGAAGTTGCAATCGGATATTTGTGTTGTGTTCTAAGAGTGGTGTAAGTTCAATAGTGCGTGCGAGCGCAAAGTTCCGAGTTCACGGCTGCCTTCTTTGCTTGCTTTCCGCTAGGATGAGTCGCAAGAAAACGCGGGCGCGACGAAACCCTAAGAACCCATTCGAGATGATTCGTGACATAATTGGCTTGTTTTAGACAGTACCAATAGAAAGAAATTTTGTCTTGCCTTGAGCTTTGTTCCGAAACTGTACATGTTTTCCACACGTGCTGATAAGATTCTTCTCACATCTCGTTTAATTTTTGAATGCGAGAAAGCTTTTAAAATATTATATACACGAAACGTAAACGTAAAAAAAAATAGAATGATAGCTTTCATATCATGGTTTCTGATTACCCGTATGGGCGAGTATCAGTGTTAATGCCGCCTTCATGCTCTGACTAAAGATACGCGAATGATCCCCACCCCCCCACCCCCCCCCCCCCCCCCCACACGCACACACATTTTACCAAAAACCCCGCATAGCGCATGAAAGTTGTTCCGCTTGATCATTCCTTTTAGGGGCGAAGCTCCTTAGGGTGTGGGTCTGTCCCTCCTCTGTAGTAGTAGTAGTAGTAGTAGTAGTAGGTAGGTAGGTAGGTACGTATAGTGGAATGTACCCACTACACGTGATAAAGATGACGATGACGCTGATGACCATGAAGTATAAGCGCGTTCCAGACCACACATTCTCTTTCTGCCATGGATGAAAACGATCGAGCTTCGCCCACTCATCATCATTCACTTCGTGGATATGGCGTGATTTTTTTTTCTCATATTATGCTCATCCACTACTCTCAACGCTTCACGCCGAGTTGGCGCACTGCGCTCGCAGCAGACTGATAATTCGTACACTACGTGCTCTGCCACGAGGTGAACTGCATCTTCGGCGGTGCTCTCCAGCTTTGTTTATCGAGCAGCGCGCGCATACCTACCCCATTTTTGCTCAGTGAGGGTTACCGTGTGCAATATGTGTAGCCGCAGCCACAGATAGTATCGCGTACGTACAGTGAGCGGTGGACTCTGCTTCATTTGTAGAATACACGCGCAAGCAAACAAGAGTGACAGATAGTGACAGCACACTAAAGTGACCGTGACGTATGGTGCTTGTGCTTACCGTTATTTTCCTTTTAAATGTGTGAAATCGCGCATCACGTACTTCTAATTATCAACCGATAGACAATAAAAAAACTTTTTTCACTATTCCAAGTGGCGCAGCAGTTCCCCGCTTGCATTTCCAATACATATTTGCTGCAGTATGTATGCATTCACTGCCTCGTTTTCATTATGCAACGCTGCCGTAGCAGCAACAGCTCAAGAGGGCAGGCAGGAATGATTATGTTGCTTCAAGTGGCTAGAGGTAGACGCTGATGGAAGTGGAAGCTGCCAAACTGGTTTGATTGAAGGGCAGATTGTGTGTTAAAGTGAAGAGTGATACATTTAATGGGCCCCCTAAACAGCCTCTGAAGTTACAAAGCACCAGGGGAATTATTCGGCGGTTCCCGCCCTTTATGCACCATTCATGATGTCCTCAGGCTGTTCACGTGCTTGACACCATGAAGAAACAACCTCCCAGTTGTTCCATATATGAGGGTAGGGAATTCTCCAGCTTTGCTTTGCCATCCGGTAGCACGCCCGTTGTGCCTTGTCTGGCGTCCCTATCATGTGCGATCAACTGATTTCATTTCGTTTTGTGTGTTCTTGGCTGCGCAAGAGGAGAAAGCAGCATGTAGTCGAACAGCACAAAATAGCTGATGGGCTCAAGGTTTAGTGCTGGTATTGTCCACGTGTTTTATAAGGAAATAACTCTCGAGGAAGAGATAGCTCCTGCACGAAGGGTAGTGAAGGTGAGAAAAAAATCATTCTCTGCTTTCAACTTGGAGTGGATTATGGGCCCATTAAACTAAGGCAATTCTTCAGCCAACAAAGCTGTCCCATAGCGTGGTGAGCTTGGCCTAGTACATTTGCACGGAATGCTAAACTATTCGTGTAATAAATTTATTATACATGTTCATGCCCTTAGAGAAAAGTACATATGGGCTGTTGAACTCGAAAAAGCAATTTTTATGAGCGGTAAAAGCGCACTGGATACGATCACACAACGAAGGAACACACACGCAAACACATGACGCTATTTTGAACAGTTTATTTTGTGATCCCTCTAGGCGTGCAGACGGGGGTGGGAAGGAGAGGCTTCCCCCTTTAGTCACCGAACAGGGGGGGGGGGGGGGTTGCGTGAAGTCTCTCACATACATTGACTTAATAGGGAGGGGGCGCTGCGAGGAACCTCCCCCTCCCTGAAGGATAACCCTGCGCCCGCTTATGGTGCTCCTTACACTACTTATTTAGCAAAGCATGACCACATCTGCTGCGCAGAAGTAAAATATCACTACGCAGCATCACCGACACCAAAAAAATCAAATTCATTTTCTGTCAGCCGCGATACACGGCATGCTAGCGCAGTGGCGTACCAACTCGTTCGCGAGTGGGGGGGCCAAGCCTTCCTCACTCCCCTCGGCCACAGATATATATATATATATATATATATATATATATATAACGATACAGAGAGATGGAGAGACGAGAGACCTTCATTCGCCCTTGATTTAGTGCGATCTTTCATTTACAGAGATAGAATATCGTTAGCAGAG
>JALIZH010009592.1:0-18000 GCA_030522465.1 Rhipicephalus appendiculatus | reverse complement strand
GTGTGTGTGCACTGCACGCCAATGTCTTCTGTCACCGGGGCACGCAAGCCGTTCCCGGAAGCAGCCACGACGACGTGCCCACGTAATTCGGTCCGCCGGAACCAATTAGGCTCTCTGATGGATGGCGGGGTAAAAACAGTACAATATCTGTAAACATAATAGATATATGGGCGCGGGGAACCGTGGAAGCCCGCCTATTGGCTGCCGTCGGCGGGATCTGAGTGCCGGCGAGTACGCGAGCTCTCAAATCGAGCGTGGCGTTCAGTCATCGGTGATCCGGACATCGTTCCAGTAATGAAGGGTAATCCTGACGGGCGCACTTCGACAGGGGGGGCGGGGTGGGAGGGGGGGAGGGGGGGGATGCGATGCAGTGAAGAAGGCACCGGTGGCGACGTCTCGGGGACTGCGATGGATGGAGATAGCCCAGGAATGTCCTTGTGTTGTCCCGACCAATCTCGGGAGAGGCATGAAATAGAAACAAAAGGCGGTTCGAGGATTTCGTTCTTCTACACCTAAGCCTTTTATGCCTGGCGGTAAAATAGCGCGCGGCGGCGCATGGTCAGTAAATGGGGGTGTTCCCATTACGCGTCTCGTATTCAGAACACATGCAGTAAGCACACCGTGCGAATTCGGGACACGTTTATTGCCTTCGCGAAAACTTACCGTCCTCGTCGCCGTCAACACAAGTGATGCAAGAAATGATCATCATGTGATGACGTCGTCCTATGATGTCATCATGGCGTCACAGATCGCCAAAATACGTGACTCCATCATGACGGCACTTTCCTATAGAGTAAGGTCCCGTCTTTACATGATCACATAGCATCCTCGTTTGGTCAAAGGGGGGCTGATCCCGGTAGCATTGCAAGACGACGGGAGGTGTAGAAACCTTCAGACGGGGGGAGGGGGGGAGGAGGAAAGAATACAATCTGAAGCAGAGTGGCAAGTTGGGCAAGTCTTTATGTTCATCTTGATTTTAGCAGCGCACTGAGGGACGAGGACTAGGAAAAGAAGGTGCACAACGCGGGCGCTAACTCGCAACTGATTTTATTAGGAAGAAACATGCTAATATAAAGGTGAAGTACAAAAAAAAGAACAGAAAACAGATAAGCTTTGTGATCATGTGCAGGTGCCGCTTAAGTATCGAAATTCCGCGTCACTTAGTGCGATAGAAGGTAGACTGACACATTTTTCTTCCTTTCCTTTGGATGTGGAACGCTTCGATGACTTCTCTTGCTATCTGTTGTTTATGACGTGACAGAATCATAGTGTCGGCGAAGAATGGTGCGCAGCCGCATTGTTTACAATGGGCGGCGAGTGAATATGGTTTCGTGTCTGACAGTGAACGTTTATGCTGCCTAAGAAGGATATTGACACACCTTCCGCTCTGTCCAGTGTATGTTTTTCCGCATGATAAAGGGATTTGATAGACGATGGCCTCTTTGCACTCTGTGTAGTGGAAAGTGTGGTTGATGCCGCATTTGCCGTGAACACTCCATGGAACACTCCCATTGTCTCTGATTTGTGTATCACTGCTTTTCTGCACTTTTGCGCACATGGATTCCAGTTTATGTGGGGAGGAAAAAACAACGTCAACGTCATAACGCTGAGCCACGTTTTTCAAACCGTCAGCCACACGGTGAGTATACGGAATGACCGTGTACTTTTTGGCTCTCGTAGTCAGTTCTTCGTCGGCCCCCATCTGTGAACAGCAGGTCTCCTTCAACCGGTAGAACCACCAGAGGCTCCATTCACACAAGTGGGAATGGACTTACTGGGCTCATTTCCTACGTCGTCATCGGGGAAGCGGTGGATAATAGTTGCGACCGACTATCTAACCCGATATGCCGAGACAGCGTCTCTAGTTAGAGGAACAGCCGTTGAAGTAGCCGAATTCTTCGTCGCCAACATCGTACTGCGGCATGGAGCTCCTCGAGTGTTGATCACTGACCGAGGAACCGCATTTACGGCCGATCTGATGAAGTCTGTTATGAAATTGACGCACACCAGTCACAGGAAAACGACGGCATATCATCCGCAAGCGAATGGACTTACCGAACGACTGAACAGAACGCTGGCTGATATGTTGTCGATGTACGTGGACATAGAGCACCGTACATGGGATAAAATATTACCCTATGCAACATTCGCCTATAACACCGCGATGCAAGAGACAACGCTGATGACGCCATTCCAACTTGTTTTTGGCCGGACGGTCACCACACCTTTAGATGCAACGTTACCTATTGACGAGACGTCCGAGAATGACTATGATGTCAGCGACCATCTACAAAGAGCAGAAGAAGCAAGACAGCTGGCGTGATATCGTATTCACCAGCAACAGAAAACCGACACGCATCGATGCAATCTGCGATGAAGAGACGTCCAGTACGCACCGGGAGACAGAGTATGGGTGTGGATTCCCGTACGGCCTATCGGAAAAGCTGCTTCGCCGCTATTTCGGTCCATATAGAGTACTCCGCCGCCTCGGCTCGCTCAACTACGAAGTTATTCCAGAGGGCCGGGGTATTTCATCACGACGGCGGCATCGCACAGAAATTGTGCATGTCGTCAGGATGAAACCGTATTACGACAGGCAATGAACCATCGAGGACACAACGCTATTCGACGATAACTGCATCCACGAAGAGGTGTTATGAATGACCGCCAAGCAACCAGTTTGTCGAGAGCATCGGGACGATGCACTCTGGAAAGGGGGGGGCAATGACACAATGTGATTTCAAGTTACGCGCGCTGGCCGATCCCTATGCCCTCCGAACGGTTTGCGGCATACGAGGGAACCAAAGTAAAAGTGTGGCGGAGAGCACGTGCCTGCGGGACCCAGTCTACATCAGCTGCGCGCGATCCATGCGAGACACAAGAAAACGTGGAAGGAGAAAGAAGACTGTTCTCTGGACTGCTAGTAGATTTCCTTCTAGCTGTTTTTCATCCCCGGTGGCTTCAAACGTTTGCGCATCTTTTCGCACGTTTGCGCAATGGTGTGCTCAGGAAAACCCGCTTGCTTAAGTCTTGCCACCTGTTAATTGAAGCTAATCTGTAGCCCGTCCTGACACGATTTCTGCAAGGCAGAACGAACACAGGAAAAGGCTATGCCCTGTTTGATTAATTTTGAATGGTTCGTTGTGAAATCTAGTAATGGTTTAAGTGAACGGGGATGATAGCGCCAACACACATGTGTAGATAGCGTTCCACATGCAAAGGAAAGGAGAAAAATGTGTCAGTCTACCTTCTATCGCACTAAGTGACGCGGAATTTCGATACCTAAGCGGCACCTGCACATGATCACAAAGCTTATCTGTTTTCTGTTCTTTTTTTGTACTTGACCTTTATATTAGCATGTTTTTTCCTAATAAAATCAGCTGCGAGTTAGCGCCCGTGTTGTGGGATGGATGGAAATAACTTTATTGTTGTCCTGTACAGGGTGTTGCCACCTGCCTGGCTAATCCCACGTCGGGACCGGGAGGTCAAGCCTCCTAGTCCTGTCATGGGCGTACTGAACAGCCAGGACTTGGGGGGATATGATCGTGCGACTTTATCATCCCTGTAAACCGTTCCCGGGAAACGCCAGGGCCAAGCGACCCACACTCCCAGAGCATATGCTCAAGCGTGCATACTTCTTTCTTGCATGCCTTGCAAATAGCATCCATATCTTTTATGTCATACCATTCTTTTGTCTGTGCCGGTGAGTAATAAGACTGTGTCTGTAATTGTCTAAGTGTGACCGCTTGTGCTCTGTTTAGTCTAATGTGAGGGGGTGCAAACTCTCTCCTTCCCAGGTAATAATGTTTGGTGATTTCATTATATGTCGTGGGCGTATCCCTGTGTAGATTCTCCAATCCAGCTGAATCAAAGCCATATGTAAAAGCGGCCCGGTCCGTAAGTTCGCGGGCAACGCTGTTGGCCGATTCATTTGGATTGAGGGGAATGTCATCGAGTGAGCCAAGGTGCGCTGGGAACCAATATATGTAATGTGTATCATTTGCCTGTTTTCTATTAATTATCCTAGCGGCTTGTGGGGCGATCCTGCCTCTGCTGAAGGCTCTGATGGCTGCTTTTGAGTCGCTGTATATCTCGGTGTATCGATCGTCCGTCAGGGCCAACGCGATGGCAACCTGTTCAGCAATTTCCGGTTTGCTAGTGTAAACCGTGGCGCAGTTAGTACACCTGCCCTGGTGGTCTACTACCACCGCTGTGAACTTAGTTCGGTCCTTATATGCGGCTGAGTCGACAAAGCAAGCCCCCTTGCCCCCCTTTATCCAATTTCTTCAATAAAGCCTCAGCCCGTGCTACCCTCCTGTTAATGTTGAAGGTTTGGTGCATATTTCTTGGCAACGGAGCTACGATTATGCTTTCCGCAAAATCATGCTGTATCTTGGTGTATGTCTCCTGGTCGATGGTAGGGTTGATCATGATTCTGTCGAGGATAGATCTCCCAGTGCTAGTTGTAGAGAGTTTTGCTATTTGTGATCTTTCTTGAGCCTCCGCGATTTCCATAGTCGTGTTGTGTACCCCTAACTTGAGCAATTTTTCAGTGCTGGTGCGAATCGGGAGACCCAGCGCACTCTTGACGACTTTCTTGATCGCCGCGTCGAGCTTCTTCAATTGGGTTTGCGTCCAGTTATACATGGAAGCCGCATATGAAATATGACATAATACGAAAGAGTTGATCAACCTGATGAGATTGTCCTCTTTCATGCCTTTTTGTCTCCCTGCAAGTCGCCTGATCATCCGGTATGCGTTCTCTGTCTTGCAGATAATTTTCTTGAGGGCCGTGTGATTCCCGCCACTTGCATCTATAAAAAAGCCAAGTACCCTCATCGTTTCAACTCTGGGTATATTAACTCCATTTTCTGTGACAATATGTATGTCACTTTCGGATAGTGGCTTCCAGCCCTTAGGTCTACCCCCTTTCTCTTTTCTGTAAAGTAACAACTCCGATTTGTGAGGGGAGCACCTGAGACCAGTGGGCCTCAGGTATTTCTCCACTGTCCGCACCGCTTCTGTAAGCGCATCCTGTATCTGTCCTTCACTGCCGCCAGCACACCATATAGTGAGGTCATCAGCATAGATGGTATGGTGAATGTTGCTGATGTTGCTCAGTTTCCTGGACAGGCCGATCATGCACACATTGAAGAGAACGGGAGAGATCACCGAGCCTTGAGGGGTTCCACGATCACCGAGTTGAACCACATCGGAGTTGGCGTCTCCTACCCTTAACCTCGCTGTACGTGCTCCTAAGAAAGATTTGATGTAATTATACATTCTCGATCCAAGTCCAATTTCCTCTATCGTTTGAAGTATGTATTTGTGGCTGATGTTGTCAAATGCTTTTTCCATGTCTAGTCCGAGAATGGCTTTGGTGTCTCTGGAGTATCCGTCCAAAATGTGGTGTTTAATCTGCTTCATAGCATCTTGAGTAGATAGTGCGGATCTGAAGCCTAGCATATTGTGGGTGTATATATTGTTGTCCTCCAAGTAATCCTTAAGCCTGTTGAGTATTGCATGCTCGGCAACCTTTCCTACACATGATGTTAGCGAGATTGGCCGCAAGTTATCTAGACTTGGAGGTTTACCCGGTTTCGGTATTAGTATGACTTGAGAAATTTTCCATTCATCCGGAACTTTACCCGAATTCCACGCTTGGTTAACAAAGTCTGTCAGTGATTCAATAGAGGGCTCGTCGAGGTTCCTGAGTGACTTGTTGGTGACCCCATCTGGGCCAGGGGCAGATTTTCTGTTCAACTCACTCAGCACCCTTCTGATTTCAGATGTGGTGAAGGATCGATCCAGCTCCGGTTGAGGGGCTCCCCTGTATCCCGATGGTGGATGTTGTTCGTGCTCCCTAGCGACTGGGAGGTATTTGTCTATGAGGTGTTTAGTGACTGTTTCAATGTCTTGATTTTTAAGGGCTATGTGTATGGCCCGAGCGAGGCAGTGTCTCTGGTTGGCCTTGCTGCCTTGCTCATCCAGAAGGTGCTTAATGAGTTTCCACCCCTTGCCGTTCCTAATCTGCCCGTCAATTGTTTCGCAGAATTCATCCCACTGCTGCTTACATAGGGTGTTGCAGTGTTGTTCGATTTGTTTATTTAGTTCTGCTATTTTCTTCCTTAATTTACGATTTAGTCTTTGAGTGCGCCATTTCTGGGTAATGGCCTGCTTTGCTTCTATTAAGTGGGCTAGTTTAGAATCCATGGCCTCCACGTTAGTGTCAGTGAGAAGCTTTTTTGGTCGCCGCCTTGATATCATTCCTGATGCATTCGCACCACTCTTTGAGGCTTGGTTTGGCGGTATTTATTCTGCGTTGCGTTCTAATTCTGCGAAAGATATCCCAATCAACAACTTCAAATGCTCGAGTGCGGCCTTTCTCAACCTCCAGCTTAACCTCGAGCACATAATGATCACTGCCGAAGTTATTACCGGTATTTGTCCATATGACATGCTCTGCGTTCTTGACAAACGTTAGGTCGGGGGTAGTGTCTCTACAGACAGAATTGCCGATTCTCGTGGGATGCCTTTTATCAGTAATCAAGACCAGGTCTTGCTCATCCGCATGATTCCATAGATTCCTGCCCTTGGGGTTTGTTGCAGTATATCCCCAGAGTTCATGAGCGGCGTTGAAGTCCCCTAATATGACTAGGGGCCTAGCTGCAGCGATATTAGTGGCTTTTTCAAATATTCTCTTGAACTGTTGCTTGTAGTGTTTCGGGTTACTGTAAATGTTGAGCACGAATAAGCTGTTGCATCTTAGATTTTTGTGTGAGACCGGCACTAATACCTCCACCATGAGATATTCTAAGTTCTTGTCCTGAATACCCAGATCGTGAGAGATGTGTGTCAGCTGCTTATTTACAAGCACATATAAGCCTCTACCATACGTTTGGCATTCTATAGCCCTATAGCCAGTGAGCGTGACGTATCCATACCCTGTTTCTTGGAGCGCAATAATATCCGGCTTAGATTGTAGTGATTTGAGATATTGCTGGAGTGTGGCACGTTTGTTGTTGTACCCCCCGCAATTCCATTGCCACATTCGAAATTCCCTTTTAGTGTGAGCCATATTGAATATTCATGTCCCCTGCCTGGGGAATCACGCCGGCTGTGAGGACTGATGGTCCCCGCTGCTCTCTGTCGCTTACTGACATAGTCATCATTTCAAGAGTTTTGACTCTTTCGCTAAATGCCTTAAGCCCCTCTCTGGGATCGTTAAGTGTATTCTGCACTTGTCCGACACTCAACGTTAACTGTGAGACGCTGTCCATGATCATTTTCATTTTATCTGCAAATGACGCTAGTGTTTGTTTCATTTCCTCCATGTGCGTTTCAGTATTCTTGAGTTTACTTTCGACGGCCCTGCGCTTGGCCGACATGGCCCCATCACCCGCAGGCACGGGAACCGGGGTTTCCTTGTGCGCGTTATCTTTGTTCTCTGTCTGCTTGGTGTCACTTAAAAGTTTTTTAATTGCTGCTAATTCTCGAAGCATATTCTGGTTCATCTCCCTTAGTTCTGCATTTTCTTTCTTGAGCCTCTCTATTTCCCTATTTTGCTCTGGGGGTGGGTCGCAAAGCATGGCACTTACCGGTTCGGTTCGCGCATCATCTGCCCAGGCAAGTCGTCTGTTGTCAGAAGATTGGCCTCCGGTAGGTGGCGACTTGTCCGTCGTTGTCGATCCCTTGACTTTGTCGGCCCACGTGGAACAATTGCCTCCTTCTCCGGATTTCGGGTTGATCGACTGGCTCCGATCCCCTGACCGCACCACGGATTTGGATCTGGATGCATGCCTTCCTCTTGATCGGGAGCGATTTCGGGACCTGCACCTGCCGCGAGATTCTGCTGTTGCCTTCGAGTCCTCCTCTGGAGCCGATTCCGTTGATTGCAGCTCGGATGAGCTTAGGTTCAGCGGATTGTCGATTTGCTCCTTTTCAGCGTTTGTTGCCATTGCTCTTTCACTTCTTCTCACCACGTATGGAGTTGTATAACGCTGTCTGCACATTTTGTCCGCCGTGGGGTGTGGTCCACCGCACAGTTCACAGCTGGGTTGACACCTGTGTTCCTCAGTCGGATTTACCGCGCCACATCCTCTGCACACAGTCTCTTCAGGGGTCGGGCACACGTCAGCTCTGTGACCGAGTCGGCCACAAGCATAACATATATCAATCTTTTTCTTGTACAGCGAGCACTTCACCAGGATCGGGCCGTACCTGACGAAATTCGGAACCCTGTGACCGTCGAAGGCGATGATCACCGTGCCGGTATTCTTAATTCTTTTAGCGGCGAGCGCCAAGGGGTTTCTTGGGTTGACGATATTTCTCTCAAGCTCCGCCGGTCCGTCCGCGACGTCAATATTCCTTATCACTCCTTTGCACGTATTGTCTGGTGCAGCCTCGTAGGCGTTGATCTCATAATTGCAACCGCCCAGGTCTATTGATCTTATTCTCACGTACCTCTCAGCATTTTCTCGTTCCGGTGTACTCGCCACCATTATGTTCTGGCTGACGTTCGGGCATATGATGTCTGACGTCGTCTGGTCTGACCCCAGCCCTGCAGCTTCTATGATGGCTTTGCCTACCTTGGTGGAGCCCATCTTGCTAATATTGATTCCGCCTCGTGGTCGTAGAATGATCTTGAAGTGATCCTTGGGCATGTAGGGCATGCGGGACGCCCTGGCGACCCTGTTCTTGATCCGATTGCCGTTTTCGAATATTCGAGACGCCGCGGCCGTGTTGGGCCCAGCTCCGGAGGAGTCCCCGCTAACAGCGGATTTGGTCGACATTCGCTTGGAAACTGCTGCTTGCCACCCGTACTCTTCGGTGCATTCATCGGGAGGTATGCTCTCCCCCCTCCATCATGACTTGCATGTCGGACGCGCCTCCACTTGCCTCCGACGAACGCCACTTGGCGCTCGGACGCGAATGGCGCTGACCCGACTCGGTGTAGGCCTACCTCGGCTCCGGCGTGGTCGGCACGAAAAAGTCTCGTAAAATGGCGAAAAGTTCACCCACCGTAGAAAATTTGGCGTAGCCTTAATCTTCTCGATGTTATGCGTCGATTGATGTAATCCATTCAATCACCAACATTGATTAACTGTCCAAAACCGATGTCGAAAGCAAGAGCCGATATGTTCCTTCCACACTGATCGGCGCCTACGGCGTCTCTCTCCCGTGTTGTGCACCTTCTTTTCCTAGTCCTCGTCCCTCAGTGCGCTGCTAAAATCAAGATGAGTCCGTACCAACTAGCTCAAGTTTCAATTCTCATGCTCTTTATGTTCATCGCGAAATAAAAACAGCGCGACAGGTTAGACACGCATTTTACGCATTCGTTTCTCTTCTCTGTGTCTAGCCTGTCGCGCTGTTTTCATTTCACGACGAACAACCCAACCGAACGAGAAGAAAAACACCACGGCTTACGTCTTCGGGCCATCTTAGGCAAGGCATCAGGGGTGAGACCTTTATTTTTAACGCGACAGCGTTAAAGAGCTCGTTTCGCAGAAATTCCGGCGTCGGTGTCGGCGTCGTTGGTTGTGAGCGAAAAATCGTCATCTTGTCCATGACCGCAAAATCGAGAAAGATTCAAATAAAATAAATATTGCAAATTTCCGGGTCCCAGTGAGGATCGAGCCCAGGTCGTCTGCGTTTAAATGAGGTGTTCTACCACACAGCCACGCCTATGCTTCAATGTACACTGAAAATAACTTCCTCTGCTTGGATATGCAGTGAAAATAACTCTTGCTTCACAAACACACGCGTCCTGTATACATACGACACAATACAACATGTAATATCGCAGCAATATTGCGTGGTACAAGCGTACATTGCCATCGGGCGTCACAACACGTGAATATCATAACAACTTCGTGGTTTAAAGCCCGCCATCCATTACAAAAGGCACACACGTTACTGCGCGTATTCCATTAACACCACGTAGTGGGTGTATCGCAAGTATGCACCAAGTGGTTGAAGTAGGCACTAGGGACAGGATATCGCTATCGCGTTCAACTCTTAAAGGCGAAGCTTTAGGGTCCCCCAATTTTTTTCCCTTTATGGTATATAGAACATCGTTTGGTGCAACATTGTGCGTATAAGCTCTACTTAACTGATCATTTGTAGTGAATTGTTCTCTAAAGTTGTTTGGTTGACTGCGCAGCTGCATGTACAGACGGAATCACACTTGTCTAGAGATATGGAGCGCGTGGTTGTGCACGCTGTTGTTGTCCGCTGCTACTACCTCACGTTAGCTACAAGCTTCCAGTTCATGCTTGAATTATAGCACAGGAACCTAGCATGCAGTATGACTATGTTAGGTATCATTGCGGCGTCGGTCTTTGCAAATTTTTTTCTGCAGAAAACGGCAGCTGAAGCGGCCGCCTGAGCGCTCTAGACAAGTGTGATTCTGTCTGTACGCGCGGCGTTCCTGTTGTAACTTTTCACCATTCTTAACTGGTCAGTTTGTTACCACGATTTTAATTTCCGCAGAGGCGACAATTAATTGAAGATACAAAAATGCCTTTGCTGCTTAACCAGGTCTTTACAAGTAGCGTTTCTGTGAGCACTTTGAAGAAAAAATGTTTTGGGCGTTGGCGAAATAGGCATCTTTTTCACACGGACAAGCACGTCACGTCCAGGTAGTCCATTATATAGAGAGTGGTACAGTGGTGCAGGAAATAACATATCTAATATATCCTTATATAGATCTTTCCTTGAGCTTGAAAACAAATAAGCATTAGAGAATCTGACTGTCAGAAAACGCACTGAATCGTGCACTTCACGCATGAATCCTCGCAAACCCAGTTAGCAGACACCACTAAACTTGGCAAGGCCTCGGCGAGATTCACTTGCAAGAATGATCGAAGCAGCGGATGAGTACAGTCCCGAAAGTAGAAGAAACGAGACACCAATTGTTTAACAAACAGGTGGACCAACCCAAGACCACCTGCACAAACTGGCCTAAAAACATTGTCACGCCTCATTGGTTCATAGCTTGATGACCAAATAAAGGTAGCAAATATTCGATGAAACTTTTGAATATACACCCTGGAACAATGGAGTAATTGCAGTACATAAAATATTTTTGTTGCCAGGAATAGATTACATGCTTTAGCTCTGCCAAAGATTGAAAGGTTATGGGGGTAAACGTCTGGGCATAACGTTTTAAGCTGGGTACACGTTTTTCCAGTAATGTGCACTTTCCTTATATGCATCCAATGGAACACCGAGGTATTTTGGTGGTAAGGAGGACCATGCTATACCCTCGAAATTCGTTGGTTTATAAGTCCATGGGCCAAACCATAGCCCCAAACTTTTAGCAAAGTTCATTCGTGCACCCGAAATGGTTCCAAATTCTCCAATTGTGGACAGCGCTGTTTTTATACTGGAAATGTTTCTACAAAAGAACGCCAGGTCGTCCGCATACGCTAACACCTTCACCTCGTTTCCATAAACACTGAAACCCTGAACTTTGCAAGATCGAATCACGCTTAAGCATAGTGGTTCCAAGTAAAGGGCAAAAAGCAGTGGCGACTACGGGCAGCCTTGTTTCACAGAAGAGAGGATCGACACAGGCTTTGAAAGTTGACCATTGACAATCAAATGAGTCGAACAATCATTGTAGCACAATTTTACGCCTTTAAATATAGTGGAGCCAACGTTTGCATGATCGAGAAGGAAAAACAAGAAAGAATGGCGAACCCGGACAAACGCCTTCGCTAAATCGACTTGTAGCATTGCCAGTTGTTCATACGAGTGGGAACAATGTTCCAACACTGTGCGGGCGATGTGTATGTTGGTTTGTATTGAGCGACCTTTCAAACCGCAAGTCTGATGAGCACCAATAAGTATCGACATAGCAAATTGTAGCCTGTTTGATAGTACTTTTGCAAAAATTTTATAGTCGACGTTACACAGTGTAATCAGTCTGTAGCCATCAACATGACGAAGCTTTTCTCTGTCCGAGTATTTTGGAATTAGTACAGTGTGACCGGCCCAGCTCCCACTGAGTATGAATCTGGGAGCTAGGCCGGTGCTTCAGACCGCGTTGCAAACAGACCCTATGCAGGCTTCATGTCGCGGGTAAGGAATCGCGTTAACATGTGTTGTAAAGCGTTTTAGAACAGTAAAGTAATAACCAGGCGTCACACAATGCGAATTGCGAAATGAGTGGGTCGCTCAATGCTCCAACCCATTACAAAAGCCTCAGGCATAATTCTTCATCGTCATCAGCCACAGCATCAACAAAATGCACATAATGCGTTACAAGTGTGTAACGGGTACCGCGATTGTCCGAAGAATGACGAATAATCACATAGTCGACGCTTCCCCACTACACAAAAATTATGATTATTTATGGCGTAGTGGGTACCATGCAAGTGAGCTTGTAGTAGTTGCCCCAAGATTGTTTAAAAAAGGCTCTAGAAAGGCCGCTCTTCCAGCTTTCGCTGTGACTGTGCTACGCGTTCCGCGCAGGCCTGGCGTTTTTTTTTCTGAAGATGCATTTCAGGCCATGGTACAAGTAATTTCTTTAATGGGAGGGGGACGTCTGTCCAAACTTGCTAGTTTCTTCCTTAATTTTTCTCTTTCAGTTACGTACTTTACGCATTCCAAAAGAATATGACCAACATTCTCATCTTCGTGACCACAGTAGCATTCCGGTTAGTTGGATCGGTGTATTTTGTGCAGGAAGTTGTTTGTATATGCTACTTCCATTCGAAGTCTGTAGAATAACGTCTCTATGTGTCGTGGAAGACCTGCCGCTATTGAGAATGTTCTGTGTGGATCGACTTCATAAAGGAATTGCTTTGATATAGGGCTATGAAACCACTTCTCCATAGAACAGTGGTTGGCTCCTTGCGTTATAACATTTCGAATAGTTACTACTGCTTTGTTGAAACAAGTTTTTATGTGTGTATTTCGTGCAATTTTGTGTCAGTTCTTTGCATAACATCTGCTAAACTCCCCTTATTTGGTGCCCTGCCGGGCCCTGTAAGATATATGTAAATAAATAAATAAATAAATAAATAAATTAGTTAATTAATTTTTTAGCCGAATAGACACGTCTTAGATAACTCAAAGTTGGTTCGCCAACGCCAGTGAGTGCGCTTGCGTTTACATAAAAAATAAGTATCGTCAAAAAATAGAAGGAGAGAGAGAGAGAGAAATAGGTGAAAAGGAAGTAAGGCCACTCACGGAATATGAGTTCGTAGGTAGTTCTGTAGCAGACTAACAGATTAATGAAATATTGCGCGTGTTGCTTCTCCGAATCCTTAAATTTCTCCTCACATACGGTGTACACCTTCGTTCGCTTGCTTGGCCATCAGCGGGCGTGCTCTTATGTATGTTCCCTCTCATTCCACTAACAGTGAGAGACAGAGAGCATGGAGTACCGTTGCAGTCTTTGGCTTTGGTACCCTGGTCTGTATATACTATTCGCGAGGGATTGATTGTATGCAAAGAATAATCAATTATACTTTGAATCGAAGAAATCCAATGGCGCATCTACTTTCACACATCAAGCTGAACCAACCAATTAACCGTCTGGGCGGTTTTTCGTCGATAGAAAAAGAACAGGGTTAGTGCGATAATTTAGCTTTTGAAAGCGAATAAGGGCAAAAAACTGTCTTCTAATATCGAACCGAATATCAATTATGCATGCATCGTTGAAAAGTTGCAAAAGAAGAAGTAACAGTAGGTTTTATTACCGTTTTTAAAATGAATTATTGAAGCTGCATGTCATTAGGCTGCTGCACATTGAACATACTTTTAGTAATGCACTGATTACATTTACAAATTATCATGCAGAAAAAAATAACTCCTTGATATCTTCACAAGGTGAGCCCTTCTTGAAGTGCGGTAACAAAAAAACGTCTGAAAGTGAAATAACACCCTCTCCCTTATGCAATATGATGCCTATGTATTGCCTTTTTTTTTCAGGTATCGAACACTGCTCAGGAAACACAAGGTTGCAGTTGATGCCTACTTTACACCGAACTTGCTATTTGCGGTCCCCGTTTGGCAAATACAATTTTACGTTGCCTGGATGGCTACTTTCTGGCTGCCTCCAAACTTATATTCTGGCGCATTCAGTACTTTTTAACACGAAAGTGTTTTATACCGGGGTCCACCACGGCTCCTCTGACGTATTTCCGTCACGGATATGACGTCGTAAAATATCAACTAACACATTGAGATCAAAGAAAAAAACTAGAAGAAAAAGTTCCATCGCCGGGCGTCAAACCTAAGACCTCTCACTTTGCAGCGCACGGCGCGAAACCACTCGGCCACAGGAGAGTACATACCTCAACTTGCTAACGGCAAGCTATTTATATGCACCATATACCGTTGGCGGTCCTCAGAGCTCGTCGACTTCAGCGCGTTTTCATCATCACTAGCGAGATGGCGCGAAGGTGGCACAGAGTGCGCGCTCTAAAGGTCGTCGCAGCTCTCGCTGCGATGAGCGCGCGCCTCCACGGAGCGTGGTCGCTCGTGCGCACGCGCTTATATCGTGATCGGAGCATTGGGAACGCTTTGTACGTCTTGTGATTCCACCGCAAGACTGCTTTGAAGTTACAGTGGTTAAAGAGTGCACGATGGTCATTTTGCTCGCCGCAGCCGCCACGTTTACGAAAGGATCGCGCTGCTCACACACTAAGTAACAGTTGTGACAGTTTGTCCACGCTCGTCCTGTGTATGCTCATTTCGTGCGTCATCTCTGCTTGAGGTGCGCGCAGCAAGTTTCGAGCCTGCTTGCCGTTCTTCGCGTGACATTACAACTTGTTGCAGTAGCATTCAATCCTTCGCCCTTGTGGTAAAACAATGCACAATAAACGCTCAACTACCTCTGTGAAGACCCGTTTCACAATCGTGTTATACCGATTCCTTTGATAGAGGGATCAGCAATGTTTTTTTTTATTATTTGCTGGCGACGGTAAAAACAGAGAGTAAATAGAGAGAGAGAAAACATTCATGAGACAGTAAATAGAGAATCAGGTGGATAAGACACTGATGAAAGAAAATGTGACTTTGCCTTTATTACTAATCACATTAGAGATGGCGTGCATCATTTACGAGAAGGGGTGACAGTTAGTTTCAAAATAGCTTAGTGATCGGAATACGCTTATAGTATTATCAAATCAAAGCAAGTTATTTTACACGTAAATTTAATGGATATCACCTGTGGCACCTGCATTGGTGTTGCAGTGAGCGTAATCCAGAGTGGCTAATGAATCGACCCCTTGTCTTTTTTTATCCCTTTAGGTGATTTTTATCTCGCGAACTGTCGACAAAATTAGAAGGATCTTTATCATCGCCGATGAAGCACTTTCAAATCTGAAAAAAAAAGAAAGAACATATTTTCAAGTTTGCCATCTTATAGAGAGTACCTGCACGGCTTCGTCATTAGGCGCGCTAATCAAATGGGACGCTCAATCATTTTAGATGGATGAAGAGTGCTCTCAGAACGCTATTAACGTAACTTTTTTCAAGAGAGCTTCATTACCGAAGCGTATAGTGAAGGTCAATGTTCTGTATTTTTTTTCATGAAGTTATTGAACAGCAGAGAGAGTACGTCACTGACGACAAGTATTTCACAAATTTTCTTGTATGTGGGTCACTGAAAACCTGCAAAAGATTCTGACACTTCCTAAGTGAAACGAGTTTGAGAACATTTGAAAGAAACGCACCCATTTACTTATTAAAATATATACCGATATGCTCAAGCGGGTGTCGTCAGAGGACATGCCTAAAGTTTCTTGGAACTTCACCGCTTTGCCGACTCCCGGTGTCATTAATCCGTCTTTTCTGACCTATTTAAATGGGTACTGACACGAAAATTTTCATTTATCGTTTTCTTGAGTTAAATGCAAGGTCAAACCCTCAAGAGCCTAGAAAACGTACCGGTAAGTGTTAGTGCGCCCAGAACAAGGTATCACAACATGTTCTTAAAAGTTAGTTTTCGTTCCTACTGTACCCTGACGTCATGGCGGACACAGCTAAGTTATTTCACGGGATATGTAAAAATAGGATCTTTAAAGCATGTCTGCACTGCCGAATGCGGAAACAACACAATGCAATCACGCAACGGCCACAAAGATTCGAGCAGGAGTTCAGGTAGGAAAAATAGCTTTACAAAGGTTCCAGAAAAAGTTCAGGTTAAAAAAAACACCATGTAGTTGTATAAAGTCAGTCACTTTGTATTGCTTCTCGGAAGAACTCAGCAGAGTTGTGTATTGCTTGTAATAGTGACCAGAACACAGAAGTGTGTTGTATTGCCTCAGAAACATTTTGTATTACTCATAATATTCAGAACAGAGAATACCTACGTATTTATTGCAATGTTCGTCAGAACACAAAGAAGGATGTATCGCTTGTAATATTCAGCTGAACTCAGAAGAATGCTGTATTGCTTGTAGTACTCAGCACAACTCAGAAGAGTTATGCATTTCTTGTATTACTCAGCAGAACTCGCAAGAGTTATGTAATGCTTGTAATACTCAGCAAAGCACCGAAGAATTATTCCTTGTAATATTCATCAGAACACACCAGAAATGTTTATCGCTTGTGATACTCAGCAGAGCTCCAAACAATTACGCATTGCTGATCATAACCAACAGAGCTCAGATGAATCTATATTCCTTTTAACATTCACCAGGACACAGAAAAAGGATGTATCGCCTGTGATATTCAACAGATCTGAGAAGAATTATGTATTGCTATATCCACCAAAACTCAAAATGTGCTTGTATAGTGAGGAAGAGGTAAAATAAGAGTTTCTATGGCTGTTGCTGTTCGCGCGATCTACCTTCGTGTTCCGCTGATGTTTCCTGGACTGTTTAAGACGTCGCTGCCTTATTATAAATCGTCGTATGGCACTTGTAATACTCAGCAGAATTCAGAAGAATGATGTATTGCTTGTTATATTCAGCACAACTCAGAAGAGCCTGTAAAACTCAGCAGAGCTTAGAAGAATCATGTATTGCTGGTAGTATTCATCACAATTACAAACAAGAAAGATGTATAGCTTGTAATATTCAGCCGTGTTCTAAACAATTATATATTTCTGTCAGTAATCATAAGACCTAAGAAGGCTCCGTATTGTTTGTACTATTCATCAAAACACACAAGAATGATGTATCGCATGTAATATTCAGCGGAAGTAACATTAATTAAGCACTGCTGGTAACACACACCAAAACTCAGACAAATTATGTATTGCTTGTTGCACTCATCAGAACTCAGAAGACGGATGTCTGGCTTACAATATTCATAAAAGCTCAGTTGTCGGTCCCTTTAAGTGGCGGAGTTACATGCACATTGGCAAACGTTTATAAACGTGTAACTGCTCCCGCTGCCCGCCATCTATACTGACCCTACGCTCAAGTTACTAATTATGATGTGCAGCACGTGTTCCTGTGTGAACTTGACGAAATCGGAGATTCGCGACAAAATGAAGCTGAACTATTCGCCTTAACCAGATTTCACTGAAGCTGGGCTGCTATTATCTAAGCTCCACAAATCAAATTTGGTCTGCAGCTTCAAGGAAAATCTGCTTCAACGTTTCATGTTCGCACTGACTTCTTGGCTGGAGTGTCCAAAAATTACTCTCCATTAGGCAGGAACTCAATCTATTCTACATAAACTATGTTCATGGCACATTACTCTTATTTTAACTTATTTTTCCATTTTCAACTTATTTGTTACTTGAAGACCAAGCAAGTGGGAGAGACTGTGTTCTTATTTCTTTGTATTCCTGTTTACAATGGTATTATTGATTGTTCGATAATAACACGTCTACTCAAATTACCACTTTTATTGAACTTGGCTACAAATATGGCTATAAAATTTAATGATAGGGCTACTTTGGCTACTTTTGGCTACTTTTGGTTTGAGTTCTGGCGACCTTTCAAATACACCCAGCGGCAACCCTGGCAGGTATCACACACCAAAGCTCGGAAGAATTGTGTATTGCGTCTAATATTCATCGCAACTCACAAG
>JALIZH010009587.1:0-90924 GCA_030522465.1 Rhipicephalus appendiculatus | reverse complement strand
CATGGCCACATGTATCATGCAACTTATCCCTTTTTATACTGCCGTCTATAAGCTGTGCAAGTTTGCTTTATCAGGCAATCTGTTCAGTCAAATCCTTTGTTAAGCTTGAACTATCAAGGAACCATTATTTAGTTCCTATTCAGTGGAATTCTGATAACAGAAACACAGCTAGAAGGTACTTCATAGTCTCCTTAATTGAGAGAGCCCACTCACTGTCTTTGCTTCAAAGCATCAAATATGTCTGCACACTTTGATTTGCTCTGCAATGGTACCCATTTGTGTCTTGTGCTAGACACTTGCCTTCAGAAGGTCTTGCCAAGGGAATGGAGACAGGCAGAGGTGAAACATCGCGGGGCTGGAATGCGCCAGCAAAGAGGTTGTGCATGTAGTAATCTAGGTATCTGCAAATGGACAAAGAAGACAAGAAAACATGCATTGGGGAAAACAATGTTCAACTGTGAAAAGAACAGTGTTCAAAGCCATCAACTTGATAAGTTTTGCACTGAAAACAAAAGACGACATGCTACATACAGTGGGGCTGATGTTTCAACAATGTAGCAGCCACTGTATACGAGGTCTGAAGCCACAGTTACACAGTAATCATTGTGTACCAATTAGGTGTTTCATTTCGTGTTCAACGATCTGCTACAAGAATGATATTGAAAACAAAGCTGTTTTTGACAGCATGGCAAGGTAAATAAGGTGGATGACACTAGGGACCAGTTCATGATACAATCAATGATCAAATGATCATACATGCTGATAAAACATGCCAGGACAGAGAATAGAGCAGTTCTTAATTGTCATTCACGAACCTACTCAGGCCTTTTACAAGATGATCAGAAGGCAGTACACAGGCTCACAATAGAAATACGGCATGTATTGCAAGAGCCAGTGAAACACCTAAACCAATTATTCACCTGTCAATTCTTCACATGGCAAAGTGCCATGTGCAAGAATTGACAAAAGGACATACAAAAAGTGAAAAAAAAAAAAAAAAAGAAAAATTGGAACAGAATCCTCGCATTATTTCAGTGTAAGGAAAGAATCTACTGCAAGCTATCTGAACGAAACCAGGTTCTCCGCATATATTCCAATAAAATAATGAAAATTAGAAACGGGACAAATATCAAACTAGCCTTGCGACTTTCCAAGATCCTGCTTTCATTTTTTTGCATGCACAACAACCCAGGTATTAACAATTAACATTTGGAAGTCTAAAAACTAGCCTACTTTCACATGGTATGGCTCCAGCAAATCCGAGTTTTCTACACACATTTGCTTCTTATTGAAATATAAATGTGCAAAACAGATAGCCTGAGCAACCCATGAGTAAGCCAAACTACCCACAATGCGTGAAGATCTGGGAACAATAGGCTTAAGTTACGATTGACTCCCGTCGATTTTACCTTAGTGAGCTCATCTTTTTCAATTAATCTGTTTCTGCCTTCTGTATCAAAAACAGGAGTTTTTACTAGCTTTTATTTCAAAGGCCAGACTTTGCACAGCAGCTCTTCCGTATGGACACTATCTAAAACCAAGCTTTTTATGCAATTCCGAATTCTTTTCCAGCTCGACCTAAATTCCAGCATACGTTGCTGTCCCTAAAGGGTAAAATTAATTATAGGTGATGGCCTATAGCGTGACATACATCTAAACTGAAGTGGGAAGTAAGAAAGCTGGCATACAGTTTAACCAGCTTCTGTCCAAGGCTGCCCGGCCTTCCTTTGAAGCCAACCTCAGACTGCACTATTTCGTACGGGTAGAGGACGTCAATCGGAAGCTCCACAAATACAGGGCCTGTAATAGACACACAAAGTGCACTTAGCAGGTCACAAAGAAAAAAAAGGCACTAGAGCAGCAAGCTAGAAGAAAAAAGAAGGAAATTGACATGTGCAAGTGAAGCAAGTTGAAGAAAACATCTATCTGAGCTAATTTGCACGTCTATTTCAGCTTAACACTCATGTATAAAAAGAAGAAAGCACACAGACAAATGAAAAATTAGTAATGTGAGAGCACACAAGGTGAAGGAAGCTTCAAGATAGAAAACAGCGCCATCCGTCCATTTGTAACATGAAGCTACATCGGAAATCTATAGAGACTTTTCAGAAAGAAAGCTTCATACTAGTTTACGATAAAGCAATCCCTAGTCCAAGATTTGAACCCAGGACCTATGCCTTTCCGAGGACTTCGGTCTACCATCTGAGCCGAACAGGAGGCTAGCAATCACAGCACGAGGGTGAATTAATGAACAGGTACAAACACACAAACACATACCATAACAAAATCAGTTCTGTGAGAGCCCACACAGGACCAATTTGATAAGTGATACAAAAAAAAAAGGGAGAAGTTTACACTAGCCGTGTAAAGCTTAAGAAACAGCGAAGCTGGTTGATCTTAGGGGCTTAATGTGGCCTTCTTGGCTTATGCTAGATCTTTCCTTAGGCGTCGACAAAAGAGTCAAACCACAGCCTGTCACAGACCATGCAAGAATGTCCAAACTCCAGCGCCAGAACTAACGTGCAAAGCTGGCTGTGGCACCCCCAATAGAAGCGCAGGCCTTTTGTCGCTCGTACTCGGCTCGCGCAGCAGACAAACTCGGCGCTGCGGCTGCGCGGACTGTCTCCGTCAGTGGGCGCGGCTGGACAAGCAACGGCGCAGAGGGTTTTTTGCGGACACCCGTTTTACCTCCAGCTTTAAGCGCTTCACTCTAACTAAATGACACAAATATGTCATTGACTATCTTGTTTCCTTGTCAGAGTACTCTTCTTCATGTTGTAGATCTCTAGGTTAGTGGTATGTAATCTCAGAAATCACGAGACACAGCATAAACGCATACCGATGTTAAATCATATTTAAAAAAAGGAGAATTGCAAGCCAGAATGTCCTGTTTGGAAAAAATTGAAAGCACCCGAAAAAATTCAACACAGTATGATCAGTACTAGACATTTTCAGTGTCCCCTGCAAAGAATATAAACATTTTTCAATGAGACTTCCTTAGGTGCTGTCATATTGTTCTCAGTACTGTTGTAAATTGAAGCAGTGGGAGGTGAACATACCTGGTGTGTCGGACTGTGCTTTCTGCAGTGCTGTTCGGAGCGTAGGAACTATGTCTCTGACTGTAGTGACGGTGGCTGTGAACTTGCATAGTGACTTGAATAGCGACAGCTGATCAATGTCTTGCAGAGCACCTCGCCCCTAGCACATGAAGGAAATTTTTAAAGAATGAAAAGAGGGGTCATCATGGCAACTTGTAATGCTTCAGATGCAAAACAAGTTTCATTCAGAACTCATTTTAGATGTACAGGTTCTGAAAATAGAAATAAATCTTGAGTTCCGATGACAGAGTCAGAGTAGCCAATGGATTCTGCAAGTAAGCACTCGACTCTGACGTAAAGCAACGCCTCCAAATTCATGATTGGAACACAACAAGTGCCGCTAGAGCAAGGCGGAAGCGGAAGTTCTATCTTTCAAGTGACGAGTTGCTCAGGATACCTCGTGTTTAGTTATTCTATTCCATTTTTTGAATTCTGTCGAATTCCCACTCGTACATGGCAGTCTCAGCATCGATGTCACTGTCCAATTAATCGCTTGTGCAGGAACTGGAGTTTTCCGACTCAAAGCTGTCGCTACCGAGCAGCGAAGCAAATGCCGCACTATTTGCCGAGCCGTCCATGATGTCCGTCCTTACTGCCAAAACTTGCGTCTACTTGCGGCGCCCCCAAGCAGGCAAATGTGTTATCAGAAGTATGTCATGCCATGTTCCAGTCCACTTTCCCAATTTTGGCAGAGCAACTCTTTCTGCTCCAGTGCCTGCTCTGAACCCACTCCAACACTCTCAATGGAATGCCCGACTCTCACCCTCACTCTGTCATTGGAACACACTTACCCCAAAAGGAGAAGAAAAACTTGCTCTGACTCAGTCATTGGAATTCAACATAACGCTCTAAAAGCAAAGTGTTGCTTTGTGCTGGCTGAATCATGCCAGCTCTGTGTAACTCCAAAAGCAACTATCAAGGGTAAAAACGACAGTTTCAATGATGAAATAATAATAAAAATAATAATAGTAATAAATTCTCAGGTTTTGCATGTCAAAACCATGACTTTATTACCAAGCATGTACTAGTGGGCGACCCCGATTTAATTTTGACCACCCTGGAGTTCTTTAACATGCATTTCAATCTATCTGCATAGGTGTTCTCAAATCTCAACCACATCGAAATGTGGCTGTTGCAGCCTCAAATCAAACTGCATCCCCATACTCAACAACTCAATGCTGCAGCTTGTAGACTACTACTACAGGTACCTATGGGCATTACCTCCCAAATCAAAAATTTTTAAAAATTAATGATGACTACCCGTGAAGTTATACTAACACTGATTCTAATAGCATATACTACTTACTCATTTATAACCAATGTAAACCTAGCGTAATTTTCTTGAGGTTGAACTTTACATAGGAGATGAAATGGATGCATAAGGCATCAGCATCCGGACTGTAAATAGCTTCTTCACTTGCTTGGCTAAAAGATTGCTAAACAGCTGCCTGCAACAATAGGCCTCTCGTAAATGTTTTGCATGCTCTCTATTATTGATATAGAGTATTAATGTGGGCTTGTAGGTACATAATTAATGAACATACATTAATAGTACATGCCATACATAAATTAACTGCACTTTCGGACTGCAGTGCAAAAATTTACCGTGAAGTATGGTCAGACTTAGTTCAACAAACCTTCCAATAGGCACAACCTTTTTGCTACCTTTTGCTTCCCTCAAGGGCTTTTAAACCCAGATGTACAATGCACTTATGGGAACAACCAATAGAATTCAACAGACAGTTAGGCCAAGGAAAGCATAAGGCACATTACTCATTGTCTTGACAATTGTAGTGTAGAAACTACAATGTAGATTGAAATAGATTAAAGTGGACAAAAATCACCCTTTTCCTTGGTGGGACCCGAACCCATAGCCTTCACATTACACGTCCGATACTCTGTCAATTGAGCTACAACGGAGGGCGCTTCCCGGTACACTTCATTGGGTATACAGTTGAACCCCTTTTATAAGAGACATGCACTGGGCAGCAATTCTTGTCCCTTATAAGAGGTGTCTCTTATAAGCAGGGTACCACATTTGCAATCTCTTACCAACCTCTGTTTCAATGTTGGCACACTGGCGTCTCTTATACCCAATTGTCTGTTACATCAGTGTCTCTTATAAAGGGGTTCGACTGTATTTGAATGTATAATTCCTGAGAATTAGCGCCGGTCGTAGCCAAGGCAGCAAGTGTGGAACAGTTTTTTTTTTTTGGCCAGAGGGAGTCACGTGGCAAGTGGTCTTCATGTGAGGCGGCAGCTGACCAATAAACCCACGCATGAAAGGGTGATTTTTTGTCCACTTTAATTAATTTCCACTAACATCATAATTACTAAACCACAGTTAAGAAGACAACAAGTAATGTACCCCATACTTTCCTTGGCCGAATTGCCTGCTGGATTCAATTGGTAGTGTGTAACAAAGGAACATGCCCGTCAGAAAAATTTCCCTTCTCTCATGCACTCATGGGAATGTTTGAGGTGGCAGCAGGTATGCAAAATGCCTATCAACTTTCATGCTCACTTTGACAGCTGTGGCAGCTGCACCAGCCAGCAAGAGCACAGGCGAC
The DNA here is from genome assembly GCA_030522465.1 of Rhipicephalus appendiculatus. Taxonomy (NCBI): domain Eukaryota; kingdom Metazoa; phylum Arthropoda; class Arachnida; order Ixodida; family Ixodidae; genus Rhipicephalus; species Rhipicephalus appendiculatus. The sequence continues at coordinate 85,256 of JALIZH010009587.1, read as the reverse complement.
TCGGCCATCTGAGCATTCTTGATTGCAGTAACCGTGTTCGTCAGACCTGCAAAAGTGTTCTCGTTATTCTGCTCGTAAAGATAACAGGAAAGCCAGAGGGAGGTCACTCAAAGGTCCAATTAGCCAGCAAAGGTAATTAAACGACAAATCACAGTCACTCTCAATCTGAGTTGAAACACTGTGCCCATCATCAGAAATGGCCAAGATACCGAATGCCGGTGCTGCCATAAGAAAGATATGGTGAACTGTGTTTTAATTAGCAATATTTTTAATTAACCATGTTGCAGCTCATAATGAACGTGACTGTGCAAATGTTGCTGCGTATTTCGGGCGAGAGAATCAAAAGCAGCAGAAGCAAGCTCAATCCTTGGCAAAAGGTTGATACACCCACAGAAAAATAAAGAGTGTTACACCTAATTAACAAATCAAATGTTGGGTCACAAGGACTTGCAGCTCACAATACAATAGACAATGCAACAGCATGCCTTGCATTGAAAGCATTGCGTCAATCCGTGCTGGGAACGATTAGATAAAATAAGAGAAGCAAGTGATAACAGCTGCTGTTGCAGTTGAAGAACAGTGACGCACTATAAATTCAGCCTAACAAATTGTACAGAGATCGCAGTCGAGATTGTTTAGTTTTATTCATACATTAAAGAAAAGATATTTGAACAGCTACCATGCCGAAAATCATTAAAAGTGCTTAAGAGCAGTAGCAACCACTCGAAAATGTTAATTATGCACAAAGCCCAAGAGAGTGCGTCGGGGGAGATTGAAGTAAAACGAGTACCTGGTCCAGCTGTGACAGCAGCCACCCCAATCTTTCCAGAAAGCCTAGCCACTGCATCAGCTGCAAAGACTGCATTCACCTGTTCGTAGAAAAAATGGTGATCAAATAGACTGTCGCATAGTGCCTCACAGACAACATTCACACAAGCAGCCCACTCTACTGTACCTCAAAAGGATTGATTGTTGGGCTAGTTGGTTTTACATTACTGAAGCGCTAAATAAACGCAAGCATAAGACAGCTTATGCAGGAAAGGGAAGAAGATTGGTGCTTCACTCACAACAGTCTAATTAGCAGGGAAGGGTTCTACGGATAACATCCTTTTGTCATGCATGTATGCAGAAAGACAGCAAACTGACACATGTACATCAAAGGCAGTTGCAAATATAGCAAATTAACAATAACACATCAAAAGCGGTTGTGCAGGAAGTCAAATTAAGTAATGCAATTGATGGCTAATTTATACACCAATGTTTGTTCTTTTTTGATAAGGCAAGCTTTCAGTGAAAGTCTAGAGGAAGCATTACCACTCGCACCTAAAATGTTCGTCTCCAAGTGATGAGTGCTACACCCACAGAGGATATTTATGCAGAACCCTTTCCTGATGTTAAAAAGTTGTGAGAGTAGAACTTTTCTTCATGTCTCTTCCTTGTGCAAGTTAGTCTGCACTAATTTACCCCTTCAGCAAATACTGCACCTTACATTAGAATGAAAGCCAGAGATCACAGTTAGGAGCTTTTCATTAAAATGCTGACGACTATGAAACCATTACAGAAGCGCAGCATCATCTACACTACATACCTCATGTCTCGTGTCCACGACACGAATGCCTTCACGTTCCGCTGCCACCAAGATGGGTGAAATGTGACCACCACTGAGGCAGAACAAAAACTTGACATCGTGAGCCTGGAAAAACAAAATCCACAAGTTAACGACGACACTGGTGTTGTGTCACGAGCCAATACACTAAGATGACTTACAAAGCACATGACCTGCCTTTTCGCTACACTAAGCAGTTATTTAATTTGACGTCATTTCCCATACACACTTACACAGGATTGGGGAAAAAAAGGCTGCATAAACATATTGAAAGGCACGCTGGTTACAACCGTGCATGACTAGACTTGGTAACAGAGTGAAATGAAGAAAGACTTGGATTTTAAATTCTCTTATTACGAATATTTACCTGAAACAAACAAAAGCATTAACATGACTTACAGCCCTAAAGGTATTTAAGAATAACGTATCCAAGGGAGCACTCAGACAGAAAAACGCACAGTATTTTTAATTTGTATCAATGGATAAGAAATATCACACAGCAAGGCAATAACACAATTAAAGAAATAGAAATGGGCTAGGAATCTGGCTACCTCCATAGGCGTGCGCACGGGGGGCAGAGGGGGCGGCCGCCCCCCTAGTCTCGCCTAAGAGAGGGGGGGTGCAAATTCTGCCCCATACATTGACTTAATAGGGGGGGGGGGGGGCGCTGCGATGAACCTTCGCCCCCCCCCTGCCCCCCCCTGAAGGGGAACCCTGCGCCTATGGCTACCTCTGTAACACTCTGCAAGAACGCCTCAGCAAAACCTAAATAATCATTTTTAAAATCTCTTAATTAATTAGATGGGATTGAACCAAGAGCAGCACTACCATTCACAAAACACTAAAGGCAGCATCAGAAAATATAAACTTGCTCCTTGAACCAATTAATTTAATAGTGGAGAGTACCAAACTAACAACGGAGCAAGGAATACTGTCTTCAGTCTAGGCACTTACTGGCTCAAGATAATGTCAATACTAAGTCAACGATACAGGTTACAAATGGGGTCGTTGCACATGCACATCAATGAAGTGTAAGCCAAGTAGCAGCAATGTTATTCTCGACTGTCATTCCAATCATGTGGACTTAAGACTGGCCCTCTGAGCTTAAAGCCATAACAACACGCTTCACATGGCTTTACCAGGGCATCACATACATAATACTTATAAATTCACAAACGACTAATCAGGTGCGTCTATAATGGTGATAAGCGGGAGGGACTATCAATGGAAGATGTGGCATCGACTACAGGAAGAAATTGACAGCAAGACATTTTGGGCTCCCCTGGCAGGAGCCTCGTTCACAAGATTGTCTACGCCACTTTTTGCTTGGTAGACTGAGCACTTTGCATAGATGAAGTGCATACAGTAGCGCACAGCTTTGTTTAAGCAAAGGTCCCTTTTAAGCATCACTTCTCAACATTTGCCTGGTCCTATGATTGGAGATTATGTACATTATTCAAGGGAGAACGTTCGTAGTCAATGACTGCACTTCAGTGCAGTCATTGATTCTGAGCTGCAAATCTTATGCGAGTCACTGCACTCAAATTTGGCGCTTCTTACCACTAACTTGTTCAGTGCCAAAGCTCTGAAACAAGAATGCCACTTTTTGGCCTGTATCGTTCTATGAAGCACATTTACTGCACTCAATCACTTTCAGGCTGGCCTTTCCATTGCTTAAGCTCTCTAATACCACCTAGGTTTCGCGGGATACATAAAAACTTAGAACGACACCTGTTTGAATGTGCCGAGAACAGAAATTAAAGACAGTCGCATCCTCACCGAAATGCGCCGAAATTGGACGTAGTTACCTTAAGCACGTCGGCTACCAAGTCGCCTCCATTCCGTAGTGACGATTTGTCGACCTGCGGCCCAAGAGAAAAACGTGTATAATATTTTCTGCGCCTAATTGGAAAGAGTTGGGCTGTTTTGTGAACAATGTCCATCAAGAAACGACACACAATATAATGGAACAAAAAATAAAATTACGTTGAAGTCCCGTGTGCGCTGTCCAAGAACTGTTGATGCATATCTCGCTGTTAATTCATTTTCCTGCTGTGTTTTCCTTTGCTTACATCGTGAGGAAAATACGTATCGGCACCATCCAATCACTACTTCACGACTAACCATGAGGCTCGAATTGTCCTACAAAAGTTATACAGCTTTAGAAACGACAAATAAAATGCACATGCACTCCACTGCTTTCGGTTTGCCACGACAGGTGCTTCAAGTCTAAGTGTTTGCGTGTCTCTTTTTGATGCGATTGCATTTTGATTGTCCACTTCATCGTTATCCGCTATAATCGCGCGTTCATCAGCGTGTGCCGAGCGAACAGACAAAACTGTTCGGCTCTCATTACATATTTCTTTTCTTTGCCTAATTTGGGAAAAGCGTGTTCGGACGAGACCACCTGTCGACCGGGAAAACGAGGAACTCACCTTGAAACGCAAGTTCGCGAGCAGCGATAACTTCCTGCTGATGCCCGCTATTAAACCGCCGAGTACCATGACTGCTGCTGGAACCCACAGGTCTGCCAGTGTCGGGGCGCTCAAAAGTGACATCCTGGGGCGATGCGACAGGCAGGTGTTACGAATAAAAAATGTTGAGCGCGCGCGCTCAAGCACACTACGCAGCCATGACAACAGCACACGCACCTGTTAGAATTGCGATGAACACTGCAGCCGAACAGCCGGAAAAGGAGAACACCGCACGCACATAGCGAAGAGCGCGCAGTAAAACAAAAACAAATGTAATTAATTTGACCTCAACAAAAACCACGTGTTTTGGTGCGCATATGACTAGAGCAATGAGCATAATAAAGTATCCACCACCGAAGCGGAACCTGGAATACGCGTGTGCATTTTCGCCATCTAGCGGTTGGTTGCAACTCGTTGTTGTTGTACGCAGGGCTGGGCAGTATCAGTATCGCGTATCGCGCAGTATCAGAGATACTTTTGAGTATCTGAATTTCTGTATCGAGATACATCTCACTAGTGAAATACTTTTACTATGTATCTATTGTATCGCAATACTCTGCAGAACATGGGCACATGGGCGTTCCGTTACTTTTTTTTTTTTTCGGAGATTTTAACGTGACTACTTTCTGCTAAGGCGCCTATGGGACGAGACAGGGAGGGCGTTGAAGGGTTTCCCAAATGTCGGAGCAAAGATGAGATATCGCCATGATGAAGAACTCTCCGACCATGACGCCGATATTTAATCGTTATAAACATAGGCGTGCGCAGGGTTCCCCTTCAGGGGGGGGGGGGCGAAGGCTCGTCGCAGCGCCCCCCCCCCCCTCCCTATAGACCCTTTTCATAATTGTAAAGCTAGCTTTTCTGCAATGCAGTTTTCCTTTCTAATGGCAGCTGGTCACTTACTGCAAACAGCGTGTTCAAGAGCTGTTTGCTTGCACTATGGCGCGGAAAACGTTCACTGGGCTCCCTTGATATAAACCCGCATGATAGAAAACCCATGGCACGTTCCACTAGGGCCTCATCTCCACTTAAAGGATGGCAGGTGCCGCCATGAGTAGGGAAAATATGCAGCACAGGGAAGCGCACTTGCAATTATGAAAGGGGTCTATTAAGTCAATGCATGGGGCAGACTTTGCGCCCCCCCTTTCTTAGATGACTAGAGGGGGCGGCCGCCCCCCCTGCCCCCCCCTCATGCGCACGCCTATGGTTATAAATTGAACTTGTGCTACCCTGCAGCAGCAAAGAGATTTTTCTTCTTCACGAGTCTATTGTTGAGGCCGAACTGACTCTGTCTACACGGCAGCCTCTTTCAGAAGCTGCTGCTGCTTCATAACTGATTTGAGAGATACACCTGACTTGCAAGTTTCATTGTGCTGCAACATTATTTGCTATATTCACTACTGCTGTACTCCGTACCAGTATTCTCGAAATAAAAAATATATACATTTAAGTATCTGTATTCTGTATGTGTATTCCGGGATACTTTTTTCGTCCTTTTGCAAATATCCCGTTACGTCAAAGACAAACGTATCTCAATATCTGTATTTTAGGCTTCCAGCACATGCATTTCGATATTATTCTGCATATACCAGAATACTTTTCTGAGTGTCTCTGCCCAGCCCTGGTTGTATGCAACTGTTGGAGAACTCTGTCGCGACAGATGCAAAATAGCAGTGTGGAGAGACAGAGAGAGTATAAACATTTATTTAATGACAAAAAATGGTTTTGGTCTTGATGATTCAGGAAGGCGTCTTCAGAGAAGTTCAAAGGAGGACATTCTTGCCACGGCCCTACGCACTGTCATTAAAAGTTCAAATTTCAGTACGAAACCAACATTACAAAGATACAGCAATTTATATTTTTTCCTCTTGCATGAATGTTAATGTACGTACTGGCATAGTAACCCTTTTTTCTGGCCCTTTTGAAAATTCCTAGTCCCAAGGGAAACTTACTAGTATGTGCCTCTAACTTTAGTATGTACCTCGGTGCTATTATTGTGACCCTTTCCAAACAAACCCTAACGATGCGCCAGATTTTAAAATTTTGAGCTTATCGGTGCTAATGTGTCTTTTAAATTCCTTCTTCACGTGCAGGCAGTGCCCTCATCTTATATCCATGGACTATATTTCACACACTTGCAACCGAAATGCCATCGTGTGTACATAGTTTTATTTAATTAACATTCCTTACTTGTATATATATGTGCTGCTTGCAAACAGAATGCTCTTTCCAGCCATCTAGCTGCAAGCACCAAGAGCGCCACTTTAAAACCTTGCTATTGAAGATGCCAACTTTTTCCGTGCCTTACACGATCCACGAGCAGTCGTGGCAAAGTTGCACCCCAGCCCTTTCTAGCACAGAGAGACCTATGCAATGCATAACCACAGCAATCACACAACGTTTTCTTACCTAATTCGCTGCCAATTTTTTTATGAATAAGACTAATGGAGGCCTGCTCTTCAAACTATCATACAGTTATCTTTAAGGTCTACAGCATAAAAAGACGGTGAAAACCTCAGAGAAATGAGCAAGACTGTGCTAAAAAAAACACCATTACAATGAGATTCGATAAAAATGAAAAAAAATATTATATAATCCCAATTTCATCCACACAATCGTGCGAACGTTTATTCAACACATGCCGTGTTTTCTGCGGTGGCACGCATGTCATAAAGGCGGTCGTACACCCTCTCGTAAATTCGCCGAATGATCAATATTTCGTCGACCAGTGCCTGAGTGACCATTTGCACAAAGGCAAGCAGGATCACAAAGACGAGGCAAGCTCCCGTAATGATGGTGACATTTTCACGCATGAATCGATGTGCTGCGTCAACGCAGTTGCCAGTGTACACCGTGAACCAAGCATCATAGTCGGTCCTGTTCAACACTCCCTGACCACAGCTCAGGTTCACCACCTACAACAAAAGCATATCATGCTCAAAACCATTTTTATACATTTAAAGCTCTAACAGTGCCAATAAGACTTATGCACAGTGGTGTTAGAACAGTAGTGACATTTGCTTCATAGCTGCACAGTAAATATATCAACCTTTAAAGTCCCAAGAACAGCTCAACGACAATGTCACTTTCAATGCAATTCACATGACTGACTGGGTAAAATATGACTTTTAGGCCCTAAAACAACAGACATAGCGAGAAACACACAGAGCACCTAAATATTTTGAAGCGCCTAGAAGTCATGTTTATGAAATCACACCAACTTGCCCAAGATGTGTTATTACTAGAGACCGGATTATAGGCAAATGCCTATTTTTTTCCTTGCGTTCCTATCGCGCCACTTTGATATATGAGCATGAATTAGGGGTAAAGGAGGGCTTTTATAGTGTTTTTATAGTGCCTATAAATGCCTATTTTTGGGGTTTGTGCCTAAATGTCTATAAGTGCCCATAAATGCCTATTTTCAAAATTGGTGCCTATATGAATGCTATTTAGCCTCAAATATTGCTTTCGAGTACAGTTTGAGACCGTAATTCATGTTACCGGGCAAAATTGGCGTTTCGGAACTTTATGGGGTGCAACAATCTAGTTCCCTAGTTCAACAAACATCCGGGAAGCAACCGGTTGCAGCAGTGAAATGGGACGCGCCGGCCACCTTACCCCACCGCACTAACATGGCGCGAGCGGTTGGAGCAGTGGAGAGGAAAGGACGCTATTTCTGCAACCCTAAATGGGAGCACGTCCCAGGCGGGAAGAGGAGAGGGGAAGAAAAGGAGAGTGGCGTCTATGGCCGAGGACATCGCGGGCGGCTTTTACCGCCGGTTTTCCAGTCCAGTGTTCCCATGGAATTGAAGCACCTCCTTGAAGACTTGGGCGTGGTGGGGGGGCAGAAAACAGGAGGTGCCTGCGCGCAGCAGCCGGAATATGGAGAGCGAATGCGAAACCATGGAGTGCCATCAGAGGAAAATAGAAAGTAGGTAAAAAAATCAGATGTGCACATGGCTTTTGTTTCGTTTGTAATTTACTCTTAAAGGGCGCTTCACCAGATCACATTAGAAATTTTAGTCAGATACAGGAAGTGTTCGCGTGCCCAATGAAGAGCGTTGTACCACAAGAACTTTTTAATTGGTTCATTACGAGCCGCGAAAGCATGATGCCGGTAGATGAGCTTGAAACCTTTGCCACTCGCAAGCCAAATTCCTTCCCTGCCCTCTTCGGTATCAGAGAAACTCGGAGCCGGAAGATCACACGACGTTGACGCATCAACACGCCATGCGCACGCAAGATTACAATATGTGCACATGACATGCCCAAGCCAGGTCGTGCGCACAAGCGGTGTTGTGTAGTTTCGGCGTTCGCTCTATAGTGCACTGCCTGTTTCTGTGGGATGGATCCGTCTATGCGTTTGGAGAGGCTGTCATGGATCCTGTATCCTTACCACGACACAGCGCGTGGCACAGCTGGAAATGCTGTAAGGAACGATGCACCAAAAACATGCTAAGTGTTGTCAGGGCTGACGCGGGAACGGCGAGAACACGAACACAAAAGAAATATAGGCAGCTAAGTCTCGCATCGCTCTCGATTCGAAGAAAAAACTAAAGAAAAGTGCGCACACATTCCGTTCGTATGTTTTAATATTTCTATTAACTTTCATTCTTCTATTCAAGCAACAGTTGCACAAATTACACATGTAGCCTCGAATAATTCTCGCAGTTTCATGTACTACTGTGATATACACAGGACCATTCCTTGTTGAACTTCACCTCCCCCCACATTGGTGCGCGCGCCCGTGAGATAAAGGGCACGAGGCATTCAGTCTGACATTTCACCTCCTTCCGGGGCGCGTAGCGCTGAAAATCTTGGCAGACGTGATCGTTAGCGCAATGCATGCATTACACTTCTAGCTCGAAACGCTCAAACCTGGTAAGAGGCCATTTATGGTGTTCACACAAACAGGAGAAATTGACTCTGCGCTATTAGACCCGGCCAATACAAGGCTAACAGACCCTTCTGGCCTTTTAGCGGTCTGGCTATTGAATCCTGTGCTGCCCTTCCCAGCCATGCCGAAAAGAAGCAGACCCAGGAGCGTGTTTATTCGATGGTGGACACTTAACTTACCATTCTGGACAATAAAAGGAGAGACCGTGTTCTGGAAACCGTGCCCGAAAAGGGACCATTGCATGGCTATGTTAAATGATTAACGCCTTTGTACAATCATAAAATATAACATTTGTTTGCTTTCCTGTCGTAGACCAGGTCGCGCACGTCCTTATTCGAAAATTTGAGTTTTTGTAAAAATTTATTGTGCCTATATTTACGATTTTAGGGGCCTAAAACTGTGTTTTTCCTGCCTATTTTTGGTGCCTAAAACACGATTTTTTAGTGCCTAAAAATACGGCCTCTAGTTATTACTAGAGTCCGGATTTTAGGCAAATGCCTATTTTGCTCCTTACGTTCCTATCGTGCCATTTTGATATATGAGCATGAATTAGAGGTTAAGGAGGGCTTTTATAGTGTTTTTATAGTGCCTTATATAAATGCCTATTTTTGGCGTTTGTGCCTAAATGCCTATAAGTGCCTATAAATGCCTATTTTCAAAATCGACGCCTATATGAACACTATTTAACCTCAAATTTTCCTTTCGAGTACAGTTGGAGGCCGTTATTCAAGCTTTCGGAACTCTATGGGGTGCAACCTAGTTCTCTAGTTCAACAAACTTCTGGAAAGCAACCGCTAGCAGCAGCGAAATGGGACGCGCTGGCCACCTTAAGCCACCGCACTTACATGGCGCGAGTGGTTGGAGGAGGGGGAGGAGGAGAAGAGGAAAAGACGCTATTTCTGCAACCCTAAGTGGGAGCACGTCCCAGCGTATACAGTGGAATGGGGAGAGGAAAGTAAAGGTGGGAAGGGGAGAGGGGAGGAAGAGGAGAGTGGCGTCCATGGTCGATGACGCGGCGGGCGGCTTTTACAGCCGGTTTTCCAGTTCAGTGTTCTCAAATAATATAAGCACCTCCTTGACCTGGGTGTGTGAATGGGGGGGGGGGGGGGGGGGTGCAGGGAACAAGAGGTGTCTCTGTGTACAGCCGCAGGAAGGTGGAGAACGAATGCGAAACGGTGGAGTGCCGTCAGGGGAAAGTAAGTGTAGGTAAAAAAAAATCAGATGTCCACGGGGCTTTTGTTTTGTTTGTAATTTACTTCTTAAAGGGCGCTTCACCAGGTCACATGAAAAATTTTAGTTAGACACTGGAAGTTGCTGCATGTCCAATGAAGAGCTTTGTACCACAAGATTTTTTTTAATTTGTTCATTACGAGGCGTGAAAGCATGATGCGAGGAGGTGAGCTTGAAACATTTGCCACTCGTCCCGTGTAGACTTCGCAAGCCAAATTCCTTCCCTACCCTCTTAGGTATCGGAGCAGCTCGGAGCCGGAAAATCACACGACGCAGACGCTTCAGGTTATATTCGCATGACATGCCCAAGCTAGGTCGTGCACGCAAGCGGTGTTGTCTAGTTTCGGTGTTCTTTGTAGTGTACTGCCTGTTTCTGTGGGATGGATCCCTCTATGCGCGCACGTTTGGAGAGGCTGGAATAGATCATGTATCTTTACCACGATACACAGCGTCGCACCACTGGAACAGCTCTAAGGGACGGTGCACCAAAAATACGCCAAGGGTTGTCAGGGCTGGCGTGTTCTGCAAACCGTGCGGCTAAAAGGACAAGTGCATGGCTATGCTAAAACTATAACATTTTTTTATTTCCTGTCGTAGGCACAGGTCGCGCACGTCTTCGAAAATTTGAATTTTTGTAAAAATTTATTGTGCCTATATTTACGATTTTGGGGGGCCTGAAACTGTGTTTTGCCTGCCTATTTTTGGCGCCTAAACCCCGATTTTTTTAGTGCCTAAAAATCCGGCCTCTAGTTATTACTAGTGACTGCTATGTTTCAAAAAGGAAAGATTGCGCAAAAAGAAACACATACACACAGCACAGAAGGGAAAGAGGTGACAACACTAGCGCAAGTGTCGTTACGTCTTTCCCTTCTGTGTTCTGTTTTTTTTTTTCACAATCCTACCTTTATGAAACAACGCACCAACTACGTATTGGCGACGATTTGAAAGAAACCTACTAATCCAATCAACAAGCAGAGGGTTATTTAGCAAAAGATTGAGCTTATATAGTAGTTTTGAATGGATGACAGCGTCAAATGCTTTGGAAAAGTCAATGAATAATGCGTCCACCTGAAGACCTAAGTCAAGAGCTAAAGATACGTCATGTGTGAATTGTCAGCTGAGTGATGGTACTGAATCCGCGCCGGAAACCATGTTGTGCACTGGAGAGCATGCTCTTAGATTCAAGAAAATTGATGATGTGTTTCAAGACAATATGTTCTAGTAGTTTGCATGAGTAAGAGGTTAGTGATATAGGCCTGTAATTTAACACAGATTGCTTACTCTGTTAAATTGAGTCTTTTGAGTCTATATGGCATTTCTTTGAAGTCGCTGTCTTCTCAATGCCCTAATGAACTAAACAATGCTCTTGCACACCTCTTGAGTGCTGTTTCGCCTGCAGCAGGAGTAAGGGACCGAGCAGCGCTCACTGCTGGGATTGGTTCGCGAGCAGTTGAAGTACATGTTGCTGTTCCAATCCCGGAAACTCCTTTGCGACAGCCCGCAGCACTGCAGATCCCGCTGCAAGTGAGAACACCCAAAAAATACAAAGCTGCAATTATTACTAAACAAAAGTAAATTTCTCTGGAATGCTTTGGACCTTCTGCCAGCATATGTTCTGGTGGGATCCGGTGTGTGGTATAGAGTTTTACTCTGGTAGGTCTGGATCTGATAAACACATTAAGAGACACTAAAGGCAAATAGAAACTTAGGTTATACTGATAGATAAATAGTAAATGAGGCCATCTAGGCCGTCAATATTATTGATCATGCCGATTTAGAAATTGAGATATTGTAGTAAATGTTGGACACAAATTGGGGCTTCAGCGGGACATTCTAGTACTAGCCTGACGACACAGCGCCACCTCACTATAATTTTGTTACTAGTGCTTTCCCATTCATAATAAATAGATCCATGCTTCATACTGTAAAATGTAATAAAATGCTAGCTTGGCAATGCTGTTCAATTCTTGGAGAATGTATCCTTTTGGCATTAGCCTAAGCAGTGCCCAAGCTTGCGTCCCTGCAAAGATTTCATCTAACAGATACCAATATACGGACACAAATTCGGTCTCCTAGCTTTTATAATCTTGCCACCAACACACAGAAGCTTATATCTCAGCTGAAATGATGACAAAGCACCAAAAATGCTCTGCGTTTGTACTTGGGCTTTGCTTCCGCAGATGTACCAAGCTGAAATCCATTTTTCACGGGAAATCAATCATGCAGTCTGAGCAAGTGAGCATTTTACATTGCGACAGGGGACAAATGCAGCGTTGGAAGGATGGCGTCACCAGGCTATGGTGCCCAAAGAGGTTTAAAAATATCTGGAGAGGAGGTTGTCTACCAAAAGTGAAGCCATCCGCTGCCAGTTTACCACAAGAATTAACAGCATAGCGGAAAACATGAAACAATTTCCTTCCCACTTCCAGCAAAAATCAACAGATACTGCTCAACAGCTATGTATGTGTCACTGGTTTTAGGATGACACTTGAATGCCACTAGAATTTATAGGGATGAGAAATAATAGACAATGACACCAAGGAAAGTATAGGGGATGTTATTAGAAGTAATTGAAATGTAAATGTGAAGAAAGCAAAGTGGACAAAAAGATGACTTGCCGCTGGCAGGAACCAAACCTGCGACCTTCGAATAACGTGTCTGATGCTCTACCAACTGAGCTACAGCGGCGATCATGCCTCCGTCCCACTTTATAGGGTATATATGTGCATTTAAACCTGGGAGTGTTAGTCAGCGCTGCTCGTAGATTTGTATGAAAGATGCCAATACTGGCACCCAGTAAATTCTAATATCTTAATCCAAAGAAGACACTTCAGTTTTCAAATTAGTCTAGAATACGAGGTGTGTTCAGAAAGAAACCACACTTTTGAAATAGTGCGCCAACCGCCAGGGGGAGTGCGCTGAGTCTACTAAGCCCATGTAGCGGCAAGTTTGGACAAGAAACTGTCATCTGCCGCTTTTCACTCTGACCATAATAGTGAGCTACAGTGACTAAAGTGAGCACGTGGACAAGCTGTTCTTTGGATTATTGCCAAAGTGACAATGAAAGAGCTGGAAGAATGTGTGTGTGTGTGAAATTTTGCTACAAAATTGGGAAAACTTTCACAAAGACATTTCAATTGCTTAGCCAAGGATATGGGGAGGACTGTATGAGTCGCACACAGTGCTGTGAATGGTTTAAGTGCTTTGAACACAACAGGATGTCGGTCGGTGATCATCCCAAGCCTGAATGACCTTCCACATCAACAGATGATCACTAAGTCGAAAGAGTCCGTACTGTGATTCGGGGAAATCATCATTTAACTGTTCGAGAAGTTGCTGATGAAGTGGGTAACGGTGTAGGATCATGCCATGAAATTTTGAGGGACAAACTTGAGATGCGTTGTGTCAGTGCATAATTCATGCCACGTTTGTTGACTGACGAACAGAAACAAACCCGTGTCGAAATCAGCCAGGGACTGCTCGCCGCTGCCAATGACAATGAAAACTTTCTTAAACATGACAACAGGCGATAAGACATGGGTTTATGACTATGATGTTTAAACAAAGGTGCAGTCATCATCACAGTGGGTGGGCAAATGTTCTCCTCGTCCAAAAATGCAAGCATGAGTCAGTCAAAGATAAAGTTGATGTCTGTTGTGTTTTTTTGACTGCAAAGGCATTGTCCATCAGGAATTTGTACCACATGGTCAGATGGTAAACAATGAAGTCTACCAGGGAATTCTAGCGCATTTGAGAGATCTTGTGCGCAGTAAGAGGCCTGAATTTTGGGAAAACCAGGCTTGGACGTTGCATCATGACATGAGTCGGCTCCCGCGTTGCTCTTTCCGCAGCTGTTTAGCAAAACACCACACTCCTTTTGTGCCCCACCCACCGTATTCTCCAGACCTAGCCCCAGCAGACTTTTTCTATTTCTCAAACTTAAAACCATGTTGAAAGGACATTGTTTCCAAACTACAGAGGAGGTCCAGGACAATGCGAGAAGAGAACTGCGCGCCATCCCAGAAAGTGCGTTCCAGTAGGCTTTCCAAAAGTGGAAGAAACAATGGGAACAGTGCATTACCAGTAGAGGGGACTAAATTGCGGGGGGACAGTGCTTAAAATGCTGTACAATAAGCAGTAAAGGTGTTATATAGCAAAAGTTTGGCTTCTTTAACACACCTTGTACACATTAGTACAGCAAGAACCATTAGGCTGCAGTTCGGCAAGCTTTCCAAAGCTTATGTGTAAGCAAGCACTGGCTTCACCGTTGTCGGAATGATTTAGCAGGGGCTGCCACTAGATGATTTTCCTTCTAAACCTTCTTGACAGTGCCCCCCCAACCACTAATGGGCAGCATCATAGGCATGACATGGGGGGGTGTGGCAGGAGGGGCAGCTGCCCCTCCCCTAATCACCTAAGGGTATTGTGTAAAGTCTGTCCCCATACCGTTACTCATTCGCAAAAATCCCATCATTGTTTGAAAAGCAGGGTTGGGTTATGACCACGCAGGCTTTCGATGATAATGGTAGTCAAAGGCCCCTCATGTTGCATTCCAAGGACCGTTTACTTCCTATCTTTACCCCAAAAAGCCAGGGAACAAAGGCAGGTCATCGCGAGAAGCATGTTGTCACCTCATTTCCATTTTTTTTTTCATCCAATTGTGAAGCACGTTGTCTTTCGGACACAACCAATGGGGGGGGCGGAGGAGCTAGGGTGCGATGACTTCCTCTCCCCCTAATGGGTAACCATGCGTACGCCCATGGGCAACACCTGTCCTCTATTTTTACCCACAGCACAAACATATCTGTCCATAAATCCTACCTGTACAGGAATCTATGAGGTGCTGCAAGTCGGGGCTGTCACGGTAGTGCACGACAAGGCGCGTGCTCAACGTGTTGCGCACCATATGCTTCAGCTGTGAGGGCAGCGAGAACACCAGCAGGCCCACGATGAGGTTGAGCAGTAGCAGAGCAGTGATGAGCGACGAGTAGGCGTTCAGCAGGCAGGTGTTCTCGCGCAGCGCTCCGATGCAGCCACAGAAGGACAGCAGAACTAGCAGTGTGCCCCCCCCAACATCACCGTCAGCTCCACGTGCACCACCAGCTGACTGCGCACGTTCCAAATTGGAAAGCTCACTTATATCATTATGTGTCAAAATTTAACAATAACATATTACTAAAATGTACAATAATTACTAAGTAGGGAAAGAAGGGGGAATTGTACAAGGGGTTCATTTTTCTGCTAGACATAACCAATGAAACCAACAGACAATTAAGTTAGGGAAAGCAGTGAGGACATTACTTATTGATTTTTTAACTTAAGTGTTAAGATAATAACCTAAATCAAAAGGAGTTAACATAGACGAAAAAGCACCCTTTTCATTGGTGGGATCCAAACCCACAGCCTTTAAATTACATGTCCAGTGCTCTACAGATTAAGCTACGATAGAGTGCACTCCCTCGTCCACTTTTGTTGGGTATATATATGCGTTGAATCCTTGGGAGTGTTTGCCAGCATCCCTCGCAGCCAAGGTGGCAAGTGTGGAACACTCTTTTTGCCAGAAGGCGTCACGGGCACGAAATTCGAAGGTTGTGAGTTCAGACCCCACTGACAGAAAGGGTGCTTTTTTTTTTGTCCAGTTTAATTCCTTTCATTTTATGTTACTGTCATTACACTACAGGTAAAATAACAAAACAAAAAAAATGTCTCCTCTGCTTTCCTTGGCTTAATTGTCTGTTGGTTTCAAAGATTACTGAAGTGTATGAAGAAGTGAGCGTTCAACTCGATCGCAGCTCACAGGTTAGTTAAGCCAAAAGGGTTGAGCCTAAGGACAGCTTAACATATCACTTTGGCAGCTTCACGGATGGAGGTAACTATAGACTATAACAATCATAGGCGTGCGCATGGGTGGGGGGGCAGGGGGGGCAGCCGCCCCTCCTAGTCACCTACAAGGGGGGGGGGGGGGGTGCAAAGTCTGCCCCATACATTGACTTAATAGGGAGGGGTGTGCTGCAACAACCCTTCGCCCCTCCCTGAAAGGGGAACCCTGAGCACGCTTATGCCAACAATAGAAGTGTTCGTTCGTCTCTGATAATGAAAGATAGGAAGAGTTGGTATTGGTTCACTGCAACAGGTGATGCAGATGACGGAGACAGAGAGAGGTTCAGGAGATGATGCAAGCTTGAAGAGATAAAAAAATTCGTCAACAAGGGGTGAGGCTGCACCATGGAGCCAACGTTTCGAAAAACGGACTTCGTCTTCTTCAAGGCTGCAACAGGCCTACATTAGCATTTATGTGCATGTTTCGTACCCTCTCCTTAAACCCAAACAAGAGGAGGAAAAGGTAAGTGTGCAAATGGAGGTGGGGAGGAAGAGGGGCTGGCACGCCGAATTGGATGAGTCAAGAAAAGAAAAGAGGAAATAGTAAAAAAAAGACATAATAAAGAAAGAAAGAGGGGGGTGGAGGTGGGGATTCACATCGGAGATGGAGAAAGGAAACATGCGGAACAAAGGCTGGTTCTAACCTGTAAATGTTGAGAACAGTCTCGGAAGGCTCCGCAACGCTGGTCCGCGTCGCAGTGCCAATGTAGGCATACAAGCCGCCGACAAAGAGGAAGAGGCCGAGCACCCAGAGAATACAGTTCATGACGATGAGTGGGTAGCGCACGTACGGGTTCACATCCAAGTTGGGCGCTGCTGCCGCTGTGCTCACAAGGTCGGCTGCTGGTGGCGCAGGGCGTGCCGGTGGCGCAGGGCGCGCTGGTGCAGGGTTACAGGCACCGATATCTGCTCGTTAGGATCAGGCACAGGCCATTTAGTATGTACTCCACAATGCAAATGCGCACGAGCAAATGTACAGCCTTCACCAAAAGAAATAAGGTCACTCAAAGCCAGGGGCTCTGGAAACAATGAGGAGAAAAAAAAAGGGGTTTAATCACCAATTTCTGTTCAGGTGGAGAAGTGCCATCCAAGGCAGTTACATACATGCAAAAGTGAGCTGAACTCATTCAGAAGAGCAGGGGTTAGTACAACCAGCAAAATTACACACCACACCATTTGGTTGTTTTCTATTTAACATATCAAGCGGCATTTTGAACCCGTGAACTTGAATCATTTCCGTTTTGTTTTCATATGAAGCAATTTATACCTCTTTTAGACAGTTTGCTCATGTTTTCTGCTTTGTTTTCATTTCTTTCTCCCCTTGAATTACACCTGCAGATTCATGATCAAAAAAATAAATCAACTGAATTAAACTGAAATAACCACATAGATCAAACCAACCTTTGGTCTGGGTGGCAATAGAGGCATAGTCGGCAGTGTCTCGTTTGTCGATGGCAGACATGCGTTTTTGTTCCTTGGCTGTGCCGTCGTCTTTGAGGAAAACACGTGTTTTGGCTGCTTTCTCCTGCACCGCATGGTTGGCAGATATTGAGTCAGTCAGAGATTTTACAATGGTGAAGACTGCGCATGACCATCACCCTCAGCCAAAACTAATCACAGAGATATGTCCACGTATTAGGGCTAACAGAAAGTTGTACTCAAGAAATGGCTGGTTTACGCTTCAATCCCAGTGCTACCTTATTTAATTTGTCACTTCTGTGCAACCACGCAGGAATTCTTATCAGTCCTTTGAGGCCATTTGTGAGGGGCCCCACAAAGTTTGATTATATGACAATCTGTGTGCTTAGTTTCTTAAAGCTCATAAGATGTAGCAAAAGATTACAGTGGCTGGGAAGTCACATGCCTATGTCCATAGGAGTGCGCAGGGTTCCCTTTCAGGGGGGGGCGAAGGTTCATCGCAGCGCCCCCCCCTCCCTATTAGATCAATGTATGGGGCAGACTTTGCGCCCCCCCTCTCTCAGGTGACTAGGGGGGCGGCCGCCCCCTCTGCGCCCCTCGTGCGTACGCCTATGCCTATGTCCCAAATTCTTTCCATCAGAAATGGCTAAAGGCAAATAGGGCTTCTCTGGGCAACATTCTTGAGACCTTAGCAGCACCATATTTGAAACGGACCACTGAAAGCACTATAGACAATGTATTTTATACGTCATGCATTGACAATGCAAGATGTATAAACTGATCATAGGTAATGTTGTCATTTTCAAGTTTTACTATAGAGCACATAGTCCTCCTTTTTACAGGCACTAAGCCTTATGACAAAGTCATCATTTAAGATGGTAACGTTTTAGGCCTAGTCCGTATGCCTTATAACTTCTGTCTGCAGTGCCAACCCTGTTGCTAAAGCGACACAGAATCAGAAATGCACAAAAATGAATAATAAGAGGAGTAGAAACAGGGAACTCAAACCTCCATGGCTGAAGCAAATGCGTGTCGATGTCACTGTGAAGATGTAGATGTAGATGTAGATGTAGATCCTATGCTTCTGGCTCACACCCACACTGGGGGATTGGCCAAGAATACTGTGAAGAGAAGCAGTCACACCCAGATCATGCAGTTCTTCTTCTTCACTAAGTGGAACAGTTGGGCACATGCCACCAGCATGTGAAAGAATAAATCTGCCCAGAATGTAGCGAATACAAGTTCATGTATATATCAGGGTCATTTTAAGTCTTTTCTTTTTTTTTTTTTGCAGACAATAATCTGTGTCTGGCATGTGGTTCTACATCCGAAGCAGTGGCGTAGCCAGGGGGTGGCACACCAGGCATGTGCCCCCCCCCCCGAAAAAAATATCTGGCTACGCTCCTGATCCGAAGTACCAGCCTCTTTTGTCTAATGATGGTAACTTCATGCAATTTCATAAAAGAAGAAAATGAAGAAACTGTCACTTACATGAGAACTTTGAGGTTCAATTATTTTTTCCAATTCAGAACCCATGCCTTTAGGCATAGTGCAAAGATACATTCATAAACTGGGACGGAATTTCGGGCAATCGCCTGTTGTATGGCAGTGGGAATACAGACTTGACAACATTTGGGGCAAATCCAAAGGAAGCTCTTCTCATTTTGAACATTTGTGTACATTACATGAGACTGCTCCTTTCCGACTTTTTAAGCATATTAAAAGGTAGCAAAGCATCCATCCACTATTGGCAAATAAACAGTGGATATCACGTATGCATCATATGGAAGACAAGGAAACGACCTCACAGAAAATCAGAACTTAATGACATAATCTTCAATATTTGCATGCGAGATAATTATTGGGTATTCTTCCAATATGCATTTGTATATATGTGTGTATCCATAAGTTCTAATATTGCTAACAAAACAGTAATTGGTATGCCAAATGCATATGCAAAGAACTTAAATATGCCCATATAGATGGAACATAAGGAAATGAAAATTGGATTGGCTGTTTTAAACTAAACCATAAACCATGCTGTAGCTACAAGCACATAACAGATTAAGCCTGTGTATTTGCTTGCATGCTGGCCATAACTCATGATGGTTCTCACCGTGATAGTCAAAGTCGTGGGAATCATTCAGTTGATGCTTTCCCAGATGGAAGCGATCACTTGCCTGACTTACAGTACTAACACCATAGCGACATTGCACACCTTTTCACCCAATTAAAGCATAAAACTACTTCCTGGTACCTGTAGTTGAACCTGCAATTTTCTTGCCATATCAAGTTCCTGATCTCCACTTGAATAATTGGATGATTACCGCTGCTAGCACCTCCTCTTTGCCTAATGCACCAAATGTAATAGTCCCTGCCAAATTAAACACTGCTGTTCGACCACCAAGGACACCAAGTGCGACAATAATGCCACCAGAGCCACTAAAACATGCCAAAGCTGCACTCCCTGCATGTGCCACTGCCACTGCATTCAAAAACGTAAAATTGACTTGACATCTTGAGGCAACATCACAGTTTCAGGGATGTGTTAGGTTTGCATATTTGCCCCGATAGTATTGCACTATGTCTGAATATCCGACCATCAATACTTACTTTATGTAAGATATATTTTGTGTTGTTTTGACCCCCTGAAGTGTGTAAACCTTACAAAAAAATATAGACCAGTTAGCTCCGTTCTTTTGTTTTTCTAGTTCACTGACGGAAAATCGCTGTGCCCCAGTGCTGACAAGTGACGCAAGGAAATAAAAGCTTGTGTTCATCAGCTACAATGCTCTCTGATACAGCAGCACATGGCATTGAAAATGTGGAATATTATGTTTGTTTAAACCAGTTGTCACACAAAAGTCGAACCGATCATGAAAATGACTTCTTTATTCTGGTAATGAAATATATATATGCACATATACTCCAACATCATGCACAACATTTTGGACAATGTACATTGACAAGCTTCATTTCGTGGTTTACTTTCAAAGTGATGCCCTGTTAAGAGGAAATTGCACATGTATAGTCAAGGCATTGCCATAGGTCTTACACAAATGAATGTCATCACGTCATGTCAAGAATAGAGTGAATAAATGAATCCCCTAACTTGAAGGAAAAAAAAGACTATTTTCTCACCTGGTTTTTGCAACTCAGTTCAGCAGAAATTCATAAGGTGTACTGCATATACCATGCACAACGTTAGAAAATAGCTGAAAGCTTCAAATGGCGACTGCAGAACTTTTTTCATAGGAATAGTTCAATCAGAGTCGTTTTCTCGCTCAAGAATATGCGAAATACAGAAATTTTATAAAACTGTAGAACTGACTGCATACATTTCCAAGTAGTTACATTTTGTTAATTTAGGTCATTAAAAAAATATGCCATAAATTGGCAAAGGCAAGAAAAAAAATTGATCTGAAGCACCAAGTTTACTGCTTCCATTGTTCTAAAAAAACTGTTAACAAACACCCTACAGGCAATATCTGTCACACTGTTTAAGCCATCTTAACTACCACACTGCACATAACCCTAAGGAACAGCACTGCCTAATGAATCTCTAAATTAAAAAAATAACTACATTCTTTGGCTTTCAGTGCAGCGGCAGGCACTCTTCGAAGAACTGCAACATCTGCTTCGGTGGTGGTTTGAACCATAAACATGACCATTTATTTATTATTTTTTTCTCAGTTTTTAGTTTTGTCAAACTGATAGCCTTACGAAATAAACTACTCCCAACAAGGACACATCTGAACTTCTAAATTTCTTCTACACAGAAAAGTTCAAAGCTTCCTCGACTTACATGGCACAATGGCAAGAACAAGACATGTAAAAGGTATTTAATCTTCAAGAAAGTCATCGTTTGACACATGCTCATCTTCAAGGCAGAGCAGCATCAAAAGCAAGACTGAGAACGTGGCAGTAACATCTTATTGAGAGATTGGCAGGCCTGTAGTTGCAAAGCTGAACTCTACGCATTTTTTTTTAAGTGCGAGGAACATGTAGCACCCATTAAAGAGAAAACTGTCAATGACTTGCAAATGAGCATAACAGAACTGGAAACACAACTACAGTAATATATATAAGTGTAAAAAAAAACAGAAAATTTCAGGGATATCACAGCACACATGTAAGCAGGAACATGCCGCCCATTTGAAAAGGAACCGGTAGGAACTGCAAGTTATGAGAAGAAAAGAGTTGGTACCGTTACATAGAAGCTTGACTAAAATTTGAGTACAGTTTTCAAGAGACTGAAACAACAGATCTGAGAAATGAGAAAAACAAGACTGCCCCAAAAACAGCAAGCGTAAAAAAGCACTTCACAAAAGTATATAATAATAAAAAAGAGAGAAGAAATCAAATGAAAGGTGCTGGAGTTGAACATTCCATGACAATGATCCGATTATGAGGCACAAACAAAATGCTTCAAATCACTACCGGGCACCTGAAATTCTTAAAAATTGAACGAAGGTTTATATATTACTCTTGAACGAGATTTGTGCCATCAACTGTGTGTTGCATGGCTGAAGTAACGACTTGCAACAAAAAGTAAATGGCAGGATCAAAAGAAGCATCAAGGAATGCAATCAGAAACCAGAGGCTGCAAAAAATAAGCAAGAATTAAATGCAAATTTTGATTGATGCTCAATGTTAAGAAATATGAGCTGGAAAAGCGTGACAGTGATTAAATTGAAAAACAGCAATTGTAGAAAACATGGCAGCATAGTGCTAAAGACGTGTTTACTTTGGTCCACGTTCCCAAGACAGGTTTTTAGAGTGATCAAGATATCGTAGATGATTTTATAACGCTGGAAGTTCTAAGAACTTCCCAATGGAAGCACACACGGGTAAAGATAAAACACGCTATTTCAGAGTATTGAACACGTGTCCACCCCCAAAGAAATTTTCAGAAATGTTCTTGATTATTTCAAAGTGCATAAAATGAGACAAATATAATGTAGATCATAGATAGTGGACAACGACAAGGGCTGAGTGCCCCCCACACTTCCCTTCAGTAATCTGTCCACAAAAAAGAATGCATTGTACTTGGAGCATGTAAAACGACATTGTTTGGCACCATAGTGACAACAATGGCTGCAAAAAGCAAGAAACGTGCACAAAGTTCAAGCAGTTGGTATTCAGACGCAATGCAATCGTGTGCTAACATGGCTTATAGAAGAATTTAAGGTTACATAACGTAATTACGAGACTATAACCCCCCAAAAAATGAGACATTAGCCAGAAAACCTTAATCCTTTTTCATAGCATCAGCCCACGCTGTAACCTAATAGTTGCAGCTTGAACAAGCTTGCGATACACAGTGCTTTCCAAGCAAGCTGAAATAAATTAAATAATAGCAATCACTAAAATTGCAGAAGCGCCAAGCTCGCCTAAACTGCCCACCCTTTGCAAACATTATCTCTAGTTCAACATCGCTTCTCCTTGATGTTGCTGTTCCACTGACTAGCACACATCTGTAACTTGTCCGACAAGACATTCACGTCTACACCCTCTACGAAAACCTCGTATCCTTAGCAGTGCAGACTCCTATAAGATCGTAAACTTTTGCATTTACTCGTTTTCACTCTACGCCCTAGTCTAGATTGCAGAGTAATCTTTAAAGCCTCACGCTGTATGTCTAAGCAAAACAGGGTTATTTTAGGAAGTGACCTTTGAAGGAAGTAACCTGAACAATAGCACACACTTTCATCCATTCTTTTCAGGTCCTTCTTTCGTTTGTACTGAGTGCTGCATAAATAAAGCGTCCAGGAACAAATGTACCTTGAAGCTATGCCGCAACCTTATTGCATCACAGATTTCACATGGAGGTGGCATTCTGTGGCACATGTAGTTTCATCTTTCATTCCAATGCAGCAGCTGCCACGTTTCGTCCGAAGTAGTAAGTTGAAAAGTGGGAGTCACTCGCACCGACACTAAACAAAAAGTGCGCAAACTGGCATCATCTGTTAATTTGTTACGGATAATACTAGGACCTGAAACAAAACTGCGCTCGAACGAAGTACTAAGCAAAGAGTGCCATGGAGCGCTGCCTCCGCTCCATGGCACTGTTTGCTTAGTACCTTGTTCAAGGGCAGTTTTGTTTTTCTTTCTCTTACGTTCGCTTGTCAAACGCTTACTCCCCCTCTTCCTCTTCCCCCCCATAGCGCATTCGACGGATGACGTAAACTCCACCGCACAACCCCTCCCAATGACTTAGAGCACGAGCCTTCAGCGAAAATAGCATTCCATTATACACAGCAGCTTATCTACTAAAAAAGAAGGATAACATCAGCGCATGCATTTGGGCTCCCCTACTTTCGCGATGTAGCGTAGCTTGGCACATTAAACAGCACTGACTATGATGATTACTAGACTGAGCATGCAAGGCACCTCGGCCAATATCACAGTTTTTGAACTGTCATCGCCAGCGATCACTGCTCGAGGAATGACTCAATTTCCTTCTTGACCACGGCATCGCCCAGCCACGGCTGCAGCACGAAGTTCCTCGAGAAACCAACGCTGCCAGTCGCGGCCCACGGCTGACACTAGCAGGTAGTGGCCGCTGTGGCTCATGTCTCCCCGAATGTGCACCTCCTGGAGGCCCGACCAATCACGAAGCAGCTCTTCCACTTCCTCTGGGCTGTGACGAAGCAGTTCCATGAACTCGGGGTGCTTAACCTGCAAAAACAAGTAATTATTAACAAATCCTGAACTGCTTCAGGATCTTGAACTGCACAGCACACTGAAAACAAGAATGTCTTTGATTGTATACTGAGACGCTATATTACACATGTAATGGATTGACTACTGAGTGGAAGGGAGAGTAGTAGCATTCAATATGACAGAGATTCATAATTCATTTTATGGCGGGCTGTAGTATTGAGCTTAACGCCCATGAATTGAAATGCAACATCAAAACTTTTAGTACAATGACTCGTATTCGCCATTGCTTGAGATAACCGCATCATGCGCTGTGAATCTAGCCGTTAAATTTAACGCTGGCTTTGATGTAAGTGTTCCGAGCTGAAACAAAAGTGTGCGCATTACTTAGCCCTAAATTGTAGCGTTTGAATCTGTGAGCACTGCATATATTACCTTTCAGTATGGACCTTTAAAAAATTGGGGAAATGTTAGTATATCTTTGTGCAAGACACAAGCATTACCACATGCCCATAAATGTGAAATAACCTTCACAGCAAGAATTATACAGAAAGCTGCATCCCATTCACAGAAATACAGTACGCATTGCCTGTTTATTTCTTTTTAGGTAATCAGCAATGTTCATTTACATTTTCTACCCGAAATATTTGACAAGTTGCTAGTAAATTCTATGAACTAAACCTTTCCATAATTTTGGATTTTGAGGGTCCAGAACCATGATATGATTATAAAGCATGCAGTAGTGGGGGACTCCCAATTACCTCCTGGGGTTCAAAAACATTAACCTAAATCTAAGTGCACAGGCATTTTTGCATATTGCCAAATTTGAAGTACAGCCACCTGTAGTCAAGAGTTGAGCCCGCATCCCCGTACTAAGCAGTGCAACACCTCATTACTGAAGGGGGGGGACATGGCTTGTGGAGTATTTGCTGCATTTTATGTTCAAACCTGATAAAAAACTAAACAGACTTGTTTAGTTTTTCATGCCGATTTCAAATATGCAATAATTTTTTTCTTGTAGATAAACTGGTTTACGAGATACACAAAACTGCCTTTCTATTGTTTGCAGAGAGAATAGGAAAAAAAAATCATTCAGCAGAAATTGCATATTATCAGATATCTACAATATACAATAAGTGGAACGCTGCAAGCAGTTTTCAAGTAAAAATCATAACTAATCATTTTGCAGATGATCAACATGTTTGTACCATGAGTACCACAAAGAAAAAACACAATCAAATATAAAAAATGTATGAGCAGAAAATGAGAATCCTGCTCTCAGCACTTTGTGATATACAGCTTTGGTTTTATGTTAAGAAAGTAAGTACACCTCTGCTGTTCTAGATCATGAGATATCACTCCGACAAGCTAAATAAGTGACCCCAAAACATTTAACAGTCCGCTCGTACTCGTTGCATAGATCTGAATTGCGGAAGAAATACTGATCTATTAAGACTTAAGTTAGGCTTTTCATTCAAAATAATAGCTGTAGATCTCAATAGTGGAATATAAAAAACACTTTTTTCAAGGGGTGTGCGAATAGTGAAATTTCATCTCAAATCGAATTCGAATCGTATAGTGCCAAATAGTGGCCAAAAATGTCGAATATCGAGAATATCGAATACCAAAAATTTTGTTGAAAATCTAAAAAAAAGAACCAAGAAATACAATCTGCTCATGTCCTCGAGCCCATAACGTGGTGAGTAACTGCCACCGAAAGACTACCAATTGTCGTGCAGAAACACAAGCTGTTCCACATTACCTGGCTTCAAACTTTCTCGCCGTGATGTTACGGTGTTTCCTGCAATTGAAAACATGCGCTCACTGGGTGCCTCAGTAGCAGGGAATGGGAGGTATCGCAAAGCAATTTTGGCCATACCTGAATAAAGCGCAGCTCTGTGCGCTTTCCACTGTTTCAAAGGATAATCCTTTCTTGGGATCATGAGCTCATTTGAGTATTTTTTAACCTCTTGACTATGAGGTCTGAGCTAGATGCTGGTTATTTTTTGACGCTAGCAGTTCGACAGTCTCCCAGACTGTTCTCTGGCCTTTTCTGCTGGAGCCATGACGTGCGCAAATGACATAATCTCCTTTAAAATAAACATGCACTCACCTTTGTACCGGTACATCGGTGAAAGTTTTAACGGAAAGCCTTCTGTAACGACGTAAGCGTTAGTTTTAGCCACCTCACCCTAACCAAGTTGCACCATTGGCCTGTGTCGCTATTTAGATATTCGTCCATTCGAATTATTCGAAACTTTGAATACTAGATATTCGAAAGTCGAATCGAATTATTCGATTAGGTATTATTCGATTCGAATTAAAAACTTGAATATTCGCGCACCCCTACTTTTTTTCTTTTATGACTCCTTTGGCCTCCACAAGCCATGTCCCCCCACCCCCCGAAGCTTCTCAGGATGCTAAACACCTCATATTCATTTTCACTGACACACCGGTTACATTAAATAGGATTTTCCACTGCCTCAGACATACTTGTATGCGAACTGGATTTCCTTCTTGGACTATCTGCACTGGCTCATGGAGTTCCGGCTCGCAGGGCAAACCCAAGTGGCACAGGTCTCTGGTGATAGCAAGGAGGCTGTAGGTTCTCACGGCGGCCATGGTGATTGTCCGAGTCATTGACAGGGACCACTTGCACTCGTTGCAGGGTGGGAACTGCACCCTGGCGCCACTCACGTGCCTCAGGAACCCGAGCACCAGCTCACCTGCAGTGAACAACCTGCCATTGCACTGGGAGTTCCCTTCAGTTTGCTCGGGGTCTCCACTCCCCAATTCTTGCTGTTGCGCTGTAGCCTTAATGGAATCCTCAAAGATTTTGGACAAGCAGGACTTGCAAATGGAGGAATGCTTAGCTTTCGAATCCTTCACCAGTTCGTCTTTGACGGCCCACTTTGTGATTACTTCGAGGGCGAGGTCCTTCATAGAAGCTTGCGTGGACTCTTCAGCAAATGCCGCATTCAACTTGGAAAGCAGGAAATTTGGCGGGGTCTGGGGCATTTCCACGTCACCAGACAGAGCCTTGGCGAGCTCTAGCAAAACATCGGCCAGAGCCCATGGAAAGCTGCAGCAGCGTGATTCGTTCAGTGCTTCAGAACTGTACGTCACCATGTACCATGCAGATGCCACCTGCAGAAGCACCGTCTTCCTTTGGTCATCCGTAGTGACGGCCTTGTCTTCATAAGCAGCTTCCACAATGTCGAAAAAACGTTGCCGTGTCTCTTTGACCAGGTGCTGGTACTGCTTTGCCACTAGAGTCTCTACATTCGTCTTCTCGTGGGTCGTCTTGTTGAAGTCGAAAACCTTGTTCACGAGACCTGCAACCACTTCACCCTCGCTCCTGATACCGTGCTGGCTGAGGATCCTCTGCATTTTTGATGCATACTCAGAGAGCGACCGCTCCGCACTCTCTCGGTACTCTTGCCAGCCCTCAAATTCAAAGAGCTTGCTTTGACAGTCGCTTTCGACAAAGTGGTTTTCAAAGTCGGTGCTAACGACAGCTTCCAACGACCGGTGAAGTCGGTACAGCTGGCCTAAAATCCGCTTGGACTGATAAGTGTTCTTGTGGCAGCCCTTCTCCATGAAGTCGGGATACGACGGCGGCTTCTCCTTCTTGTCAAGGTGAGAAGGCGTCCCGGTCTTGGCGAAGTCGAGGCACACCGAGATCTTGTCGGCAATCTTCAGGCAGCAGTCGGAAAAGATGCCGTCCTCAAGCTGATCGGCCCAGGCAAGGTGTGCATTGGCCATCACGCCAATGTTGTCATTCTTGATGTAGCTGCAGATGAACTGAATCATGGCTTCTTCCTGCAATGCAAATACTCTTTATTAGCCTCTGCCAAGCTTTCTTGCCATATGAAACGGGAATTATGAAAGTGCAAAAGTGCTGCGCACTGTGATAGATATATACAATCAACACGGCCGTGCTTTTTACATAAGGCGTAGAAATACATTAACGCACCAGGTCGTCGTCCGAATGACCCGCCGCTGTGTGGTCCCTGAAGGTCATGGGCTTACGGTTGGCTCCAGGAAAAAAGAGGTCTTTGTCCCATATTACCACGTACTCGTCACCATCCAAATCAGAACCTGGCAAGAAAGAAGCAGCACTATTAGCATTTGTCGGATGACTCAGCATATCGGAACATAATTTTGCATCAGTGAGGCCAAGAGATGATGCATGTACAATGGTAAAACAAGTGCTGCACATCGAAGAAGGGATGTACTCATGTTCTACATTTGCTGGCACAATGTCTGCACCACTCACTCTACATCTCAAAACTTTGGGAAACCTGGAGTGCCAGTAGTGAGTGCCTGCATGAACATTTGCACCAAACGTAGGATTTAGCAATAACAACAAAAGAAGTTGGTTTTAATGCTGTGAAGGCAGCAATGAGTCACTTGACTGGCTCGACTTCAAGAACCACGTGGTTGGAACACCACTGACATAACGTGGAATGTGGTCCTGACACAATCATTACCAGTGTCGCTTTCAAAATTTTCGAAATATTTGCAGTAGCCAGGACAGAGACATTAAGAAACATAAAAATACTGTAGACAGCCACCACTTTACTATTACATGTGCCGGTCTGATTATTTCATTTTCAATCACTAGGACAAACAGTCTATCAAGCAGAAATTACTGGGCAGGCTCAAAAGGAACTGTTGCAGTATTATGAAGCACACATTATGGCACTGTCACATATGAGACACAACACATGATTGCTTCTCACAGTCCCCTAACTATGCTTATGAATGGTATTGTAGCTAACCTCGCGATAAAATTGCCCAATGAAGTTAGCACGAGTGAGCCACAGCACTGGAAGTATTTTGACACCTGAGCTGTGAAGCTGTGATATGTGAAGTGAGTGGACTGCAGTGCAATACTTTCACTAAACCACTGATTCCTTCATAATATACATACAATAAGCAAACGCTCTTTAAGACATCTAGCCAACAGAAGGTTGACTGCTGGTACACTTACCAGCCATCTCGTTCGGATGAGGCCTCGGTCCTTTTGCAGGAAACACGATGCAATCCTTTGATGTGACGTAGCTCTGGCACATCCACCGCTTCAAACTTGCGCACGTCGCCGGGGTGGAGGCATGGGCATTTTGTCACCAGCACAGTACCTGGAATGAGAAGACAAAATGATGTAATATTCAATCCCATTTTATTGTTAATGTTCATCAGTGGCAGCATCAGGCAACCTGGTCTTTGAAGAGACCGAGAAACTATCATCTGGCACTATGTCAAGTCTTGGACGGTCACAAAACTTAGAAACATTCGCTTACTACATACTAAAGCTTGCAAAGCAATGAACCAATGGTGGCAGGCCTGCACCTTGTGTCAATGCCTGTCCATGTTTTGTAACAAAAAATTCGTTTGAGGTGAGCACTCGTGTAGTTGTCTTTTCTTGTGTCTCGTCCTTCTGTGCTCAAATCTATTCCAGAATGAACCAACGTGCCCAGCAAAGCATATTATTATGTTTTGTGCTGTCAAAGGCTACGCCAAACATTAACTTTACAGTGCTCACTTCCGCTTTACCAACAATCGGCCAGTCTCCATGGCCACTAGCTCACCTGTGCCGCCTCAACTTCTCAGCAATTGTTCGGCTAGTACGCCTGAAGGAGGGAAGGTGGTTTGGTAACGGTAAGTGGCAATACTATGTTGGCACTTACTGTTACATTGTTGCTCGAAACAGCTTGTGACACGTGACACTGTCGTGACACTGGTGACACTGGTGCATGTAGCCTCTCCACATATCGACCCGACAGTAACTACTAGATTGCTGGGACATTGCCTGGACATTGTGCACACACATGTGAACTCTTCATGCTCAGAAAAAAAGAAAAAATAAGGGAAAAAAAAGAGCCAACTAACCCGTGAGGATGTGAGTTGCCTTGCTCTCAGTGCCCAATTCGGTGTACTGAACGAAAACCTGGCCATACTGAAGTTGGCCCGTCTCATCCAAGACGCCCAGCATGTTGCGGCCTGCATCACTCGCCACCGCAATGCGAGTCTTGGTACGCAGTCCGTCTGAAATTCAACACCACCACCCACCGCATCATTCAGATTTTGGATATCAACCTTCTAAATTGCAAAGACAAAAAGATCTGCTGCCACCACACAACTTGGAATGGACTGTTGCCGTTGGATGCTCAGATCACACACTCCAACATGCAACGTTCACTCACTGGCTCCCCCCATAACTCTGCAGTCAGTCACAGGGCATTTATTTGAATTAGCAAACAATATAAGAAAAATATAGTAACACAGCATGTTATAAGCAAATGCAATTAGTAGTATGAGCATTATATTCTATACTGTAAGCCAGGATGAAACTGAGTAACTGTTGCCAGCAGGCATCAACAGCTCCATTGGTCTTCATCTCAAGAAAAAGTCCTGTTTGCTGCATGCACCCTACAGCCCAACTAGCTTCAATTCTGCTGTTAACATGTTCCCTAATGTAGTTAAGTGAGAATTAGTAATTGAAGCTAACTGGTTTGTCAACTGGTGATTGACACAAACCTCTAAGATCTGTCATAAATCTCACATTGTGGGAAAAAGTAATAGTTTCCTAATCTCTGTTTCTCTGCATTTTAAAACCACTTAAAGAGCACTCGACTCATGATTGCCTTAGCCATGATAAACACAAGTTGAACAGGCTGCCCAGGCCATAAGGTTAAAAAATCAGGCACTCTTACCCTATAGGAAAAATATGGGGACAAGTAAAGCTTGGCATCTGCAAGCCTGACTTGTTATATCACATTGCGCAATGCTCCCTCCTAACTTTGACCTTCCTTTATGGCGAGAACTGGACTTTCGTCCATGTGCTTAGCAGCGCAACGCTTCAGTTGATACAGGCATCAATGACAGTCGCGTGTTCCTATCCGGGCAACGATGAAATGTGGCAACATGAAATGACAAGTGGCCTCAATAAATGATCAAATTGCCATACGAGAACCCGCTGATTGTTGACAAGCCGACAGTTGAAAGAGCGTTAATTATTGTAAAACAGCGTATACAACTACACATGTAACCTGCGCACCTTTTGAGGGCGGCATTTCTGTACACCCGCATTTCCGTAAACTTGCCAGCACCAGGTTTGTCACCTAAGATGCTGCCGCCACGGAAATCTGTAACTCACAACAAACCTCACTAAACAAATGACTGTTTCTTTCAAGCTTACCCATGGCACTCTTGTACACAGTGCAGAGAAGCAGGCGCACGAAGGGATGCCGTGTCAGCAGAAACCCCCGACTCTGAAGCTCTCGGAAGAAGAACGGCACTTCCACGTAGCTGCCGAGTGTATCCAGTGCAACGTCCTCGCAGACCAGTGAGTCAGCAAGCTGAAGCACCATGTTCTGCTGGAGGTTCACAAAGGCGTGCCCAGGAACACCAAGCTGTTCCAAGATGGTGATCAGGGGCCGGTTCAGGCAGACTGTGCCTACGGAGAGCAGAGAACAAAGCACACTCGGCTGAATGAAATGGAATGTAAACTTCCTTTCTCTGGAACATTTTCTTTTCTTCAGTGATAAGCAGCTATCGAAGAAGGAATGTCGCAGGAGTCAACACTCTGACAAGAAAACGTGTCTTTGAAGACACATCCTTTTAGTGGCATGAGCACTTACTTTCGGTTTGCCAAAATATTGATAAAAAGTCTTCTAAAAAAATAGAAATCAATGGTTGTGATTCAAGCTAAGAGGTATATTGGATACACATGATATCGGAGCATAACTTGATTTAAATTAAGATAAGGGCCAATGAACTGTCAGGATAAATATCAAAATTGATCAAGTTCTTTGAAAGGTTGTGAGCAACTGGGAGTGTGGCGCCAGCTCGTGGAGCAGATTTCAACTATGCACTTCTTTCTACATGGCCTCAGAGATCCACTTCGGCAATGTGTGAAACAAAAATGAAAACCCAAGGAATACAGCAGGGCAGACGAACACTGACATGCGAGTGGCACAACAAGACATCTAAGTTAACGACTAAGGTCACCTCCAGAATTTTCATCAGTTCCAGTGACATTCCTTATTGGAAGACTTCTAAGCACTTCTCCATCCTTCCCTCAACTTCTGTCTTGTTTGTGATTGCTTTAGTGATGCAATCCAGCTACTCACCCTGCACAATTTTGAATATCCTAGATGAATTCACAAAATTTTGCATGAAGGAATACCTCAGAGTAAAATCTTTTTAGTGTATAGCATGGTACCTGACTTGAGAAGATCACATTTTCTTTCGAGTACTCAGTCATACTGCATATGATATAATTTTTACCTATTCAGAAACGACTTCTCTCCCAGCCATAGGTCGACAAAAAAAATTGGAGCTCACTCACACTCACTCAAGAATTATATTTTGCTCTGAGGGACTCCCTCAGACTCAGACTCTAAACTTTTTCTCAACTAGACTCAAACTCACCAACATATTACTCAGCCGGACTCACTCAAGACTCAGACTCCCGGCTTCACATGAGTCTGAGTGAGCCTAATGAGTCGGCTCATGAGTCCGTTACCATAAAATTAGCCTTTTCGATCATGGTGTCAATGCTCTTTAACACCAATGTGCTCTACGATACAGCTTATGATCTTGTACCTTCAAATACGAGTTATCAGTGGTTTCAATCCAGTAAGGACATTTTTATGAACTACGCGACTCACACAAGATATTTTTTTAATAAAAACTTCCCATGAAAGAGTCTGCGAGGGGATGTCATGACACCGATCAATAAATATTGAGGTGGCGCATGAATGCTAGTGACTTGAGATATGCGGTAACAGACTTAAGTATAAATGTAAGCCGATATAAGGCTGATAGTAATGCTGAAGATAAGACGATAGAACCATAGGTCAGCAATAAAATGTGAAGCTCACTCATAACTCACTCAAGAAATATATTTTGCACTTGGGGCTCACTTGGACTCAGACTTATTAAAGTATTACTCACCCAGACTCACGGCCCAATCCGAGTCTGAATGAGTTGACTTATGAACGCGTTTGCCAACCTATGCTGCCAGAACACTAAGCCAGCCAGTAAGTTTAGGGGGACATTGAGGGATGTACACACGATTTTTAACGAGAAGTATCCCTAAAATGTTTTTGCATTAAAAGTCACAAATGGTTAAACCCAGCTATTATGGCATTTTCCAGCCCTGCGGTGCAACTCCATGCCGAAAACTCACACACTATCAATGCAGAGTGCACGAGGGATTCTGCACCATCACCACAGTGCAGAGCCATCGCCCTTCTTTGGAAAAATGTGGCCACATGCAACATGTGCTCTCTCTCTTAGGCATTCTGAACCTTCATGTACAAAGCTGCATCGGCAGCTTTGACCTTCGAGTATAAATTAGTCATGCAAGATAACATTCAACACAGCAAATCAGTTGTGCAAGAGCCGTAAGGTGGAAGAATGTCTGTGAAAGTGAAAATTCATCATTCACCAGCTTCTATTAATAAATTACAAGAAAGTTCATAAGGATTTCTCAGAAAGAAGGCTTCCTAGTTAACCAAAAGTTTATCATGGTATGAAATTCGCGGTCTGGATGGAGCCAAGGCGTTTCTGGGGCAGCCGCTCTAGCATAACACAAGATAACATTGAGGTAACACAGCTAAAATGAAATTTGACTTCAACACTTACTACTTTTGTTGACTCCTCCCTCCATTTCTATGCAACATGTTGCCCAAGATTTTTATATTACATCAACCTGTTCTTTCTTATGCGTGGCTAGCAAACTGGCTCAACGGGCATCTTCTTTAGCAGTGAAGAACGACAACTCACGAGGGGCTGAGACCTTGATGACCTCAAGAACGTCAGAAGTGGAGCAAGGGAACTTGCACATGCTTTCCCGCAAAATCAGCTTGTCGCCCTCTAGCGTTGGGTTCAAGGCACAACATGCCCTTGCAGCCCGCGTAGCGTATCTGTATGGCCTGATGGCTCATCCTCGATTCCCAGCTTTTGGCAAACCTGTGAACCCCGTAACAGTACAAGAACAAAATCTTAGCAGGCCAAAAGCTCTTGTGAGAAGAGTTTTAGTGTGTCCAGTAAAGCACAGGAGACAGCGGACAAACTAAAATTCTCTAATAAGTGCAATCAATCACAAAAGTTTACAAGCCATGGGATCTGAGTGAACATGTTGAATTTTCGAACAACTTGCAAGTGAGGCAGGTATATCTACACAATGATACATTGATTGTATATATTAGCATGACCTGGAAATCCGTATACCAGGTGAAGGGTGTGCTGGAAAGGTTCAGGTATGAGTTAGCTGGTTTACAGTCATCATGCCAATCCAGTACAAATGACCGCACAAGTGAACAGAAATGACAATGCAGCAAAATATTTCAGAGAACCAGATGAATGAACGGACACGACAGTCAGTGCATTATCATGTCTGTTCCCTCATTCTGCTGCCTGCAGTTTAGCAGTAATGAGGACTTCTTTGAAAGGATGCTCTAAATATGAGCCCCAATTTTTACACGAAGTTTTGTATACATTGGGTGAACTTTATCCTAACACTCTCTTGCTGTTCATGATCATGTGCAATGTTTGACAGTACAAGGGACACATCTGGTGAAACAGCATCAATTCTTCAATCTTTTCCGCTAGAAGCATTATGGGGCTCTATGAGACAAGGATATGGAATACACGTAGAACAAATGAATCACACCTTCTGCAGGAGAGATCTTGACACCATGCCAATTCCGTCGGAGAAGACGTAGGGGTTTTTTGATGTTGGGTGGCAACCTCCAACCTTGTCTGCTTCGGTGACTGCACCAACACCAAGGGGAACTTGCACCGACTCCTCGGTCGAGGAGAAACACTGACCCATGCGAGCCATCTTCTTGGCGATACTGGTGATTTTGCTGAAGTCACCCATCCACTCCCGAATGCCCTCAGGACACTGGC
The DNA here is from genome assembly GCA_030522465.1 of Rhipicephalus appendiculatus. Lineage (NCBI taxonomy): Eukaryota > Metazoa > Arthropoda > Arachnida > Ixodida > Ixodidae > Rhipicephalus > Rhipicephalus appendiculatus. The sequence continues at coordinate 50,161 of JALIZH010009587.1, read as the reverse complement.
CTCGGGTGACCTTTGCAAAAGAAAGATAAAGTTCGGGATGCACTTTAATATGCACTTCCCGACACACAACGTCATTCAGATGGTGTGGTGTTGTACAAGATCCATGTAACAAAATGTAGTGTATTTCCCTCTAGAAGGAAAACCCGCCAGGCAATAACGCTAACATAGCTAAAACAGTTTCGCTTTATTAAGAGGGAACAAGTGGCAAGGGATGCATTAGGATGACACCTATGTGTATAATGTCAGTCTGCCTGTCTTCGTGCCATAATTCACCTGTGGTTTATATCCAAACAAGTGAGAAATCCCTCTAATTCCCTCTGAGTGCGTACATACAGTACTCACTGATTGAAATGCGACAATTTAGGGCTAGGTAATGCACATACTTTCGTTTTCACTGTTTTCGGTTCGGGTAATGTAGGCGTAATTTTGGCTCTAACTCTTAGATCAGAGCCCGTATTGTCTTTAGAGGCCAGATTTATAGTGATATGATGTAGTTATCTCGAGAAATTGTGCTTACCATTCGGAATACCGAAAATTTTGATGTCCAATTTCAATCTACTAGTACTGTACCATAATATATTCTAAACAGACTGAATATTATATTAATACTACATTTCAGTGAACACAGAAGCTTAACGCATGGACATATCAGTAAAGGATAACATCAAGAACCCAAAAATCTTTTCATGAGAAAAGGAACAACCACGCTCTTTGATTTCCAAAGCAAATGAAAGGTTCAACAATCGAAATGTCAGAAAATACTTTCATAGAGAAAGCTTCAACTGGACCATGCATGTGTGTCCTGTTCAAAATTCCTGGCTTAATTCCCCTGTTATCAGGCATTGTCACTCACCTACAATAACTGATGTTATATATGAGATAAAAAAGATGCCATATATCAGATAAGGTTGGCAGATGCTGTTTCGGAACTCAGCATGATAATGTCACATTCAGCGGGAAAATGTCGGGTATTAGAAAGGGTATCGAGGTGAGATACCTGTTGTCAAATTTTGCACCAAAATCGTGGCACCAAGGGTGGAAGAGTTTATGAGTTGAGGCAGTGCTCACTGCCGAATGTACTGTAGTTCTTTTGTGCTGACGAACAGGCACATGTTGCCAAGTAGGTGCTGAAGAAACTGTGAAGTTGCAAGAATTCGAGGCTATGATTTCAAGATAGTATGTGCCAACTTAATGTTTTCCTTCTGTGTCCTTTTAACAATGTTTCCGCATTTACATTGTAAAGCTGATGCAATGCCTAGTCTGTTCAGAGTGCAGCACATTCCATTTTGATTGCAGGTGCACGCCAGTACCCGATGACAATGAGATAATGCTGGAAAACGCTGCACAGAACACACGCGCAGATTATGAAAGGATTTTCTCAGGCTTCAATCAGTAACCTCATTTGCTTAGGCAATGGAAGGAGGCTGGTTATATGTCTCTTTCCTCGTGAAAAGATTTCCACAGCTTCATCCTTCATCACAACATCCTTGCACCAGTGCTCAAGTGGTTGTGGAAAATAAATTTTTTCGTGCCTGCATTTAACCAATTGTTGGCCGCCAGTACATAGGTGTGTTCTCTTGTTCATTCTGTGCTTCATTGTATATGCACTGGTAGCATAAACACGATAAGCAGCTCTTCACGACAGTAACAATTTGCAAAGAAAGAACAAAAATGTTTTAATATTTTTCGGTTTGACCAACAAGAGCAGAAACAAGCCTAGTTTGATGTTACCAAGGTGCAGATGGGGGGTACCTATGTTTTATACACATACAATGATTTTGTTGATCTCACTGCCTGCACAAACGTACAGCAGAGTTCAATATTGATATAATCAAGGGTTAAGCTTTATCAAATCTGTCATGAGCAATATAGTTTTTCAACAAAAGCTTTAAATTTTTATTTTTAAAAATGTAGCCACAACCCAAATGCTTAATGCCATAAAGAAATGCTTGTCACCGATTAAATCCCCGCTATCACCGTACTACCAATACCACGATGAAAAATTCAAGACACACAGAGGTAATGCTTCAAGAAAGTAATATGCCTGAAAAAAGAACCCACATTTAAATACTTACATTCTGTGTGCTTTAAAGGGGCCCTGCAACACTTTTTGAGCATGCTCAGAAAACGCTGCCGATAGGTAGTCCAGGCTCTGAGAACACGCGAGCCAAATATTATAGCGCAGCACGCAGCGTGGAATTCACAATAAATTCTCAAAGTCAGCCAGAAATTGCTTTCTCTTCTCTCTCGACAAATGACGTTGCGTACCCGAAAAATCACTGAGTCACCGACGAGATTTTTTTGTATCAGCCATTGGCTGATTTGAGCATGGCGCACTCGGTAGTTACAGAGGCCGCCGCGGGAGGCCGCGACTTGTCCACACGTGCGCGCGATGGCAATGAAAATTCGACGTATTCGAACAAAAAAAGAAAGAGAAAAAGTGCTCAAGATCACGAGGCGCGCGTGCGTATTTTCTTTCCCCGTGCCATCCCTCCCTGCTTAGCTTCCAGTGCTTTCGACGGGACGAGAGAAGAGAGAATGCAATTGCAGCGTGCGAGAAATCTTTGTAACTCCACTCGTACTGGATGGATTCCAAAAATTTTTGCGGCAATGAATTCGTGAGGCAATAAGTTCCTTTAGTGAATCCGTTCCATGGCTACTTGGAAAAGTGTTGCAGGGCCCCTTTAAGTCTTATCGAGCCACTGATGACTCCTACCGGCATAATGAATATATGAATGCCGGTGAGATCTATTTTATACAAGTTCTTTAATCTCCCTGAAATGTTTCCCAGTGGCCTGGAAATCTCATACCACCAAACCATACTCACAGACAGTTGATATTTTCTCTTAAGCTTCAACTTTAGCTATAATAGGTATGTGTGTGCGTATGTGCAGGTGTCCCGGGCATTTTTTCCAGAGGAACAATGAGGTTCATATATTTTGCGAGTGCTTAGACTGTGAAATAATATGACAACTGAATCATTCACAAGGAACTAAATAAAAAACTGCCACATTAAGTCAGCTGGGACGTACTGACAGGTGAATAGAGAGCGAATCTTCATGCTACATATGCTTGCAGCGACAACTTACTGTTGCGAACAGCCAGACCCCATGGTCTCTCAGTTGACTACACGATGCTGCTAGCAGTTTGAACTGCCTGCGGCCAATGTAGATGCCTCTGCGGAGGACTCGTCCGACAATGGCCTCCACGATTTCGTTCCTATGTTGATGGAAGGCCAAGGAGTGGGAAAGTGGCCTTAGGTTGTCGTCACGGATTGTCACCCTCAATGCAAACTCGGGCAGAAACTTGCGCAGGACCCTGTTCTCCTGGTGAACGCAAGGAGGCAGCAGGAGGAGACGAGACGGAAGCAAGAATACACGTCCGAACAAGGCACGAGCCGGGAGGTGCCGCCTGGGGCACGAAGCTCTGGGACATCTTGCGAAAGGCCTTCTCGACGGCTTCCGGAATGGTCACAATGTGCCGGGCCTCTATGTCTGCGCTGACAGCAAACAGGGCTGGCTCGAGAAGCGCTTGATTATGGGAAGCAAACTCCCGGAGGGTCTTCGAAAAGCCTTTCCAGTAAGCCGTGTTGTGAGAGAAGCACCAGCTGGGCCGCGAGGTCGCTGCTTTGCAGCATGAGGGCGTACAGTGCGTAGCAGCACTCATACCCGACCCAGTCGGTTATGTGCGTGTCGTACCACTTACGCATCACTTCCATTTCAGGGCCCACTTCGTGTACGCTGACGGACGTGTAGGCAAAGATAGTCCCGATGTCGCACCTTCGGCTGAGGCGACCTAGGATTTGGCGTGCCTTAAACTTGTTACAGGCTGATGATGATGTAGACAGGCTGATGATGATGATGATGATGATGAAACTTGTTACGGAGGCCGAGCACCAATACAAAGTTGGTCCCAAGCTTGGAAGATGGTATGACACTGGTGCAGAAGCAACCAATCTCGATTGCTCGTTCGTACGAGAAGTGCTCGGGATTTCGAGCGTTCGAAGTATTCGCCGTTTCGGACGGCTCCTCTTGTTTCTGGGAAGCCGTCTTTTCAGACTTCTTGTATATGAGCGGAAAAGTCGAGAGGTGTAGATATACATCTGTCGTGGCTGCATTGCCCTCGCGATCGTCCACTACCGCGCGCAGTATGTTTTCGTACGGGATCTCTAGCTTGTAGGTGGAGTCCGGATTGGTACACTGACGGGCATGTTGCAGCGTGAGGAAAATCCAAATGACCCGTACGTCGTGCTTGAACACGCAGACTAGTTTGTAGCCGAGGCAGCTGCTAGCTCCCGGACAAATGGACATGCACTGAGCGAACGATGTCAAGCCTAGAGAAGCCCCGAAGGAAAGAAACGACAGTTGTATGTTCCTTTCGCACGTCACAGAGCCACGCTGGAAACCGTCTTTGCGATCGGGGGGCGAGCCACTGCAGTAGACGAGGACTCCCTTCCACCCGTCCGTCCATGCACCACTGTCGAGCGAGCTTAAAGTAAAGTTGTTCCAGCTTGGCGGATGGCATACTGCGATCCAGCAGGACAGTGCAGACAGATTGGTAAATGCGATCACCGTATCTGCCATTGAAAAACTCAGCGGGGTCAGACACTTCCACGGGATGTGGAAGCTATGCACGACTGAAAGAACTGCTGGTAACGTCTTACGTAGAGACCGGCGTCTTGCTTCGGGTCAGGATTCCACAGGGCCGTGAAAGTCAGGGTGTTACTTGCACTGCTCGGCATGACTACGATTTTTCTTCACCCTCTGGTGGTTATGCGAAAGCTCGCAGGCAGCAACATCTTCAAACTATACACACACAGCTGCCATGGTACAGCACATATATCGGGAAGCTGGCTCCATCGGCTCCATCACGTACTTTGATCATATTTTGCAGCTGAAATCAAACGCGCCAGCCAGACCGCGCTTGTTTGCTCGCTAGTCAGTTCGGTGTTTACACCTTGCACAGCGCACTTATGTAAGCCAGCAGCTTATTTTTACATCTCCAGTAACCTCGTTCCATGTATAAACTGCAAAAAAATGCGATGTACGGATACGGGCATTCAGCAAACCATTGAACTTCTACAGCAGGCCGGACACTTCTGATAACGAAACTACAATGAAACCAGATCAAACCACAGATGCAATCATTTTTGACGATGGCCGTGACGATGGCTCTTGCTGAAGTGACGGCGCTAGCCAATACCAAAGCCGACAAGCGTTCAAAAGTAGTCAAAACTAGTCAAAACGTTACCATCACCATACGAGGCGCTACGCGCTACCCTTTCTACAGTATTCTAGCCACTGTACCCGTACCACCACAAATGTCACGCATCACGTTTTAGCGTCACGTTATGTACGAAACGGTATTGTAATGCAAAGCAAACCGTTGCTAGTTTGCCAACTATGATTGCGAAGCGTGCTGTTGGAATATCTTCAGAGCATCCGTGCCGTATCGCAAGAGCCTCCGTAACGAATCGTGTGCACTGTACAATCTGGATGCGGAAATGGCTCTAGCCACCGTTTCTGAAATGAACCCTACGTTTCGAAACCCGTTCGGTCCTTTCCTCAAGCGGCCCTGCTTATCTTCTCACCTCCCTCGGCTCCCCCCTTTCCTTAGCGTTTCGCGCATGCAATGCACGTATTCGCAAGGCATTATTCCCAGCGAGTCCGTTCATGTTCGCTAACAGGGGCGGCGCCAGTGAGAGGCACGCCCCCCCCCCCCCCCACTGCCCGCGTCTGAGAGCAAAATAGCAAAAATAGTCAAAACAATGTATATAAGTTCACTGCCTTTCAACCCCACTGCAGGAACGCGCTTGCTGTGGGTGCCTCCCCAGCAAAGAAATCCTGGTACTGCCCCTCTTCCCAGGGGTGTTCCGGATGTGCCACGACTCGAGAGCCTTCTTGTGTCAGATTCGTTTCGGTGTCGATCAAAGAAACGCCATCAGAACTGATGCTATGGTCACATTTCTCACAGCGCCCTTGCAGAGCGCTGTGAGAAGCATGGAGACACAGCGCTCTTTCAGAGCATTGTGAGAAGCATGACTATAAAATCGATTTTGATGGCACTGCTGTGATCAATACCGAAACGAACCCAGGAAGAAAGTTTTTAATAGAGTCGTGGCTCATCCAGAACAACCCTGGGAACACCAAACGCTTGCTCCTGCGCAACGCGTTGGAAAGGGAAAGCAGAGGTGAGAGGTTAAGAAGTGATGCCACTACCACATCCAATATGGTCACCCACTTAGGAAGGGACCGAACGGGTCCTGAAATGTTGGGCCCATGTCAAAAACTGGATGAAGCCATTTCTGCTTCTAGAATTCTTTTACCCAGCCGGACAGATCGTTATATATATGTCTACATTCAACTCTGTGCATTGCATGCTTCTAGGGAGATAAGTTCATTGCTTTTGAAATGCCACAGTTGGTTATCGCAGTTGGTTGACACATCATTTTTTGCGTTTCTTTTTATACAAACGATGCTGCGTTTGATTTTATGTACCTTTTCCTCAGAGCTTTCATTGCTGCCACAGCACGCGAATGCATTCTACCCCCTCATTCCGAAGGCATTCACAAACACGCAGTACGTGCTATGATCATATGTGCAAAAACATTTGCATGCTCTGTAGTAACAGTACTGTCGGCACTAAACAGCCAGCTCCTGATAATCAAAGTCACAGGGCATTACGAATCGCTGCTCATGTGCAAATATTCCCATGCACTGTAGTACGTTGTGAGTATTATTGTCTTTATTCCGAATATATGTACCTTTTGTTTGTGCGTGCTTCCTGTTCTGAAATTAGAATTTTGATCTTATAAACCATTGAAGCAGAGGGCTGCGAATGTGTTATTGCTGTTCTTGTGAGCACCAATTCTACATGAAGGGCTGTAGGAGTGAATGTGCGCACGTGCTCTGCTCTTCTCTCCTCTTTTAGCCCCTTCCCATGCTCCAACCCCCTGATATAGGGTAGCAAACCAAATATTTGTTCTATTTAACATCATTGCCTTTCCTTACCTTCATGTCTCGATGTATTCTGAAATGCAGCATGGTATTGCAAGTGTTATATTGGCAAATAAATATTGCATAAAGTTTCATGGTCTTGTCTTGTGCAGATTCTTGCTGGGGATTGACATTTCAACATTGCCCGTCGGCATGGCTAATCCAGGGAAAACGATTCTTTCCTTTACGTGCTATTGGTGCAGCGGACCTGGTGTTAATTGCCAGCTGTACTTGCCTGCTCTCAGGAGCTTCTTCACAAAGTATATTGACTTGTCATTAGCATCGCTGCACATGTCTCAGCTGCAGCAAAAATCTGCCGCTGATGGCATCTATGAGGACGAAATACAGTATGTAACATGTCAACTTGAGTTCACTACACTGTCTGTGAAACAACTCAAGACGGCGAGGGAAAATGTTATTGGCCAATGGTGTCTGCGGGGACTAACAGATCGTACACTTACAAGCACACTCCAGTGGCTGGTTCCCGATTCCTCCTGGAGTCTTTGGAATGACTTCATTCCACAAGAAGATCTGTTGGTAAAATCTATTGCATTTGGATCATATATTGGTTTTTGTACCTTTGCTGAAGCGCATAATATCACCAAAATTATGGGGAGTACATACTTGAGGGTGGATTGCTCATTTAAGCACGACCAGAAACTTGTGCAGATCTATTTCACGCTTCAGCACAAATGTGAAAAGCTTCGAACCATATACAGGCTTCTGATAAAGTATGATGACATCTACCGTGTGGTCGTCAGTACAGCAGAAGAGGTCACGGAAGTTTACCTCCATGTTAAGACATTTCCTCTGATTCATAAGCAAGTACAGCTTACCCTCGAAGATGTCCATCTCTCGCAGAGTGCTATGCCGCACAAGAGCTGCGATCGAATGAGATTCGAAAGGACATTGAACATTGGATGCTCCTGCATTACTTATTTGAATAGCGCCAACCTTGCCGGGTATTCTGTTGTGAAGCTGTGCATGACTGGTGGCATCAAAGTTAGACGAGCAGTCAATCGCCTCGGTGACCGCTGCAGGAGAGAAGTAAGGATCGTGTATGCCCCTGTCAAAACTACAAGCGTTGCGCATTGCGTGGAAAGCGCAAAGCACGAGGTCATGACCACAATGGCAACCCTGGTGCAGTTTCCGTGTCTGTACGCACTCAGTGTGCTCCTGCAAAGGAGCAATGACGTATTGGTGCAGATGACGTTGCAGCGAGACGACGACGACCGCAAAGCATTGCTCACATTCATGCAGAAGTGTGCCAGGGCCAATGAGAGTGCGCTTGAACAGGCTTTTATCGCTCTGTACCTCTCCATCGAAAACGGCTGCATCTTCACTCTCCATACGGCACTTCCAGCCCTTTTTGTGAAGTTCCACGCAAGCTATGTGCCGCTAGAGGTTCCCGACAACTGCTGTTGGGTGCGGCGCGCAATCTCCACACCATCAAACTTCATCCTCCTTCCTCCCGAAGTGCATTGCCAGAACAGGGTGCTTCGTAGTTTCGACCCGGAGTACGCTCTTCGCGTGACGTTCCGCGATGACAATCACGATTACCTCTCGCACACGCTCATGTTCAGCCAAAATGTGGATGAAATCCTTGAAGCCACCGTAGCATCACTCCTTCGAGCTGGAGTCTACATTGCAGGTCGCCACTACCAGTACCTTGGAAGCTCTGCGAGCCAGCTTCGTGACCACGGCGTATGGCTGTACACAAAGGTGAACCATTTGATTATCCGATGCTTACAGTTTGCCTTAATCTCTTGGGAAGTGCTGCAGAGAAATGCAGTGTATACCACTAATGAGAAGTCATCGAACGAAAGAAGTTGCTATAGTGAATTATTCAATAAGGGGACTTGTCTCCGTCAGATCAGTCTGCTTGCAAGAAAGTGACGGGAGCAGGATTTTGCTTCGTACATACTGTAGTGAGCCATGATAATTATGGTGCAATTACAACTGTTTATTATACAGTCTATCATAATGTGCTCTTGCATGCAAAAATGTTTAATCACCTATTACAAGTAAATAGGAGTAAGAGCCTCCGTCAGGTCATATGGCCTTCAGCTCTTACTCCTCTTTCTGTATAAGAAAGAAATACAATGAAATTCAAACTTCAAATGCATAAGTTAATTATTAGCAACAAGCATAACGAAAAATTAAAAAAATATATATATATATTTTGCCGTTGCTGTCATTGTCAGGATGTTGAAAATCCCATTGAATGTTGCAGTGTCTCTGCCAGAGCGACCATCTTCAATAATGCCTGGCACATGTCAAGCTAAATGAATTTATATTGAGTACAGAGGTGGTTTGATTAACCCATAGCTCAGGAACTGCTGCTTTTTTATGTGCCATCACTAGTCACAATTGGTACCAAACTGTGTTCTTAAATGTTCACAAGTGTGTGAAGAGAACATGCATGCCTGAGCAGAAGAGTGACAAACACCACTATTGTGTGGTATACATATATCATTTTAATTAATGACGTTGTCCTACCAAGCCTAACCGCCATACAGCTCTTGAAAATATTGTTTTGAATTTTTGCGAAACAGGCAGTCGACACACCTGTAATCATGCAGGCTCTGTTTGAGTTGTACGGTCTGCTTCCTGTGCTATGAATCGATGTAGGCATCCTCTCCCTGATATCTGTTCAAAATTGCTACGTCAACTGCATATGTAATTGCTGTTGGCTGTGATTTTGTATCGTGATCGAGGCACCCATACAGATGCCGGAATTTCAATGTAACTTTCACCTTTATTTGGCGAGCATACACCTTCTTCTGTTGTGACATTTCCTCACCAGGCAATTTCGTTCATGAAATCCTTGATTACATTATATGCTTCCCAAGCCTCCTACTTGTCAGGTGTCATTCCTTCACATGAGAGCAGTATCTGTGAATTAGTTTTTACAACATTGAAAATGATAACCAATACTCCTTCAACTTCGGTGCAGTTGTCTCACTATAACTGTTGGTATGTGCTTCCTTTGAAATCCAGGATGGAAGCGGCAAGTCAGTGCAGGACATCAGGGCTTGGATAGGTGACGTGCACCAGATTCCAAACGTGGGCTACAAGATGGCCCGCATGGGCCAATGCTTCTCGTCCACAGAAGAGACCGTGCGCGTTCCTCTAGACAGTGGGGCAAAGCAAGACTTACCGGATATTGTGGGTGGCAGGCATCCGCAGTCAGGCAACCCTTACATTTTCTCCGACGGCATCGGCATGATCTCAAGGTCGCTTATGAGAAAGGTTTGTTACTATGTACGATGAGTACTGTCTCTCTGGCCATCTGATGCTTGCCCATGGCATTATTTTTCTTTCACTGTTGATATTCTTATGTGATCAGTGACACACATAAGAATATATATACACACATAAGAATATATATAGTGACACACATAAGTCTTGAAGAGGGACAGCCATCTAAGCCCATACACGATGGACAGCGTGAGCAAATTGTAATATAAATATAAATTAAAAAAAAACTTCCTACCTGATAAAACTCACCTAATTTTGTAGGATTTGAAAAGGAAAGCTCTTCCATTCAATATTTCCCCGTTATTAAACAAGCAAACATTTTGCATCATGAAAACAATGTGTGGAAATAGTTCCTATAACTTCTAAAAAGTAGGTTACTGATGTGTATCTGACATTTGTTATCACTTATGTTTGTTATAAACTTACATTTGTTACACAATGCCATTAAAATGTTTTAGATTTCCATCAGGATAGTCTGTGAACAATCAGATCCATTTTATCCATTTTAGCTCTTGAAGTCATACTGCAATAGGCAAATCTAGTTAGAAAAAATACTTTAGACCTAAACTGACATAGTGTTGCTCTATAGTTCTTCTGTGTTCCCTGAGTGTGTTTATGGCACTGGAATTATGCAGGTATGCAAACAGCTGGGCCTGTCAGAACTACCATCGGCCATTCAGATTCGCTATGCTGGTTACAAAGGCGTGCTATGCCTGAATCCAAAATTGCATGGCGATCAACTTCTGCTGCGCAAAAGCATGAAGAAGTTTCACTGCTCGACGTCGGACAGCCTCGAAATTGTGCAGGTGTCTGCACCACGTACGTTTCTGTGCCAGTACCATTTGCTCGAGTTATCGGCATGAAGTTTGTTCGTCCGTTCATTCATTCATTCATTTATTGCCCTTGAACATTTAATAAATATCTCTAAGGGTGCGAAACTAATGGCATGACTTGCATAAAAAAGACACCAGGCACCTGAGAAAGCACTCGTATGGTCAGAACAAATGATATGAATTTCTTACACAGCAGTATGCCACAGCTACCACAGAGTCGCGACTTTAGCAACAAAAAATTGGAGGAGAAAAAAAAAATGTTGATTATTCGAATAATGTCACAAAATCAGTAATATTATAAGCAAGGTAAGAATTAAGGTTACATTGGATGCCTAGGCAGAAAGTTTCCATTTTCGTGGAGGGGGCGGGGGCCCAGCTTGCTCTTCATCATCTCTCTCTCTCTCTCTCTCTCTCTCTATATATATATATATATATATATATATATATATATATATATATATATATATATATATATATATATATATATATATATATATATATATATATATATATATATATATATATATATATATATATATATATATATATATATATATATATATATATATATGCTAGAGCACACATACACACACAGGGTGTTTCAAGATGTGTCCGAAAAACATCAGAAATAGGGAAAATGAGATATTTTCATGCTGCCTTTATAATTACTTTTTCTGTGGCGGCAGGCATCCTAAGCTGAGTGGAGGCATAAATTACAATAGTAATTAAGGAAATTGAATGAATTAACTTTTGTAATTATTGAAGACAGGTGGTCAAGTCAAATGGAGGAATTGCTGTCCTTCCTTCGAAAATGCTTTCGCTGCTTTCTGATTCCGAGAAATCAGCCTTTGGTAATTATTGCAGAGCAAGTGGCTACTCACTGACTACTTCGCTTAAAATCGATTCCAACAATGCGTGGAATCTGCCGAGCCTTTTTATTGTCTGCCTTCGCCCACAGCCATCGCTGTCCCTCCCACAGAGAATTTGCATAAATGCTCCATCCACTAGCGCTTACTCATTTTCATGACGTCAAGCAGTTCTCGAGTGTTTCAGATAGTTGGATTTGCCATACAGACGCACCTTTGTATAGCTGAATTTAGGTCAGAAACTTATATGTCCCGGTGAATTTCATCAGGGATTCTGGCATCGCTGCTCAGCCAAGCTCGGCAACGAGAACCTTTAACTCTTATTATGTGCAGTATTTACATTAGGCTAGAAAAAGTACACACTGTTCAAACGGAAACCAGCTAGCACGACTGTCTTTTGCAGTTGAAGGGCAGGCGCAATGCCTTTCTGTGGGTAGAGCTCACATTTTTTTCTTAGGTTGTGACCAAGTACAGACCATGTTAACTAGAGTACTTTTGAAAAGCATTGGATCACATATGTTTACTATCGATGAGGGTAGGTTATTCCTTTTCGGCAGATTGTATATTGTGCTTGTTTCTGGCAGGTCCGGTGTACCTCAATCGGCCCCTGATCACCATCTTGGAGCAGCTCGGAGTACCGGGCCGCGTGTTCCTGCGCTTGCAGCAGAACATGGTGCTTCGTCTGTGCGACGCCTTTGTCAGCGACGATGAGGCCTTGCAGGTGCTTAGCGTGCACATCCGTACGGGCCATCTGCCACTCGTCAAGTTTCGCAGGCAAGGCCTGGTCCTGACAAGGGAGCCCTTCATTCGCTCACTGTTGCTGGCTGTTTACAATAGCATGATAGGTGAGCGGCCTCTTATCATCACCGTGTAAATCACAATGACCTTTGCGTACTCATAGGGGACCCAGATAGCGAGGAGAAAATTTGCAAAAGAATGAAAATGAGTTTGAGCATGCATGGCAGGCAGTATCAAGTTGCAACTGGCAGCTAATTACTCTGCTTGAAGGCAAAGGTGTACAAGTCATGAGCAAAATAAAAGGGAACGCTTAAATCAGCTTCATGAGGTCGTAGTGGCTAAATACAGTCAACAAACACAAAATGTATTCATCTTGCAAATCAGCATGTCATATTTGCATCAGTACATAACAAGTGAGTGTTGCTTAAGCATGAACTGAGTGTTCCCTTTCATATTGCTGTCATGGCTGTAGTTTGCTCTCATGGCTGTGGCAAATATTGGTTTTTGTTGAGACCAAACTGAATACGAATTGAATAGTGCCAGAAGTAAATCAAGTGGAATATAGAATACTCTTGAAATTGTTTTTGAATATTGAACAGTAGGCTTGTGCGAATAGTGAATTTTAGGTTCGAAGCGAATTGAAGCGAATAGTGATTTTGGTCAAATAATTTCAAACCGAATTCGAATAGTATAAATATCACATATAAAGAAAAATGGGCATATCCATCATGACCTAACTAACCTTCATAATATTTTGAAAAAAGCAAATGCCATTTTTTTTGCTTCAAAGGAAGTGGAAACAACTTTGAATAGTAGCAGGATTAGACCTTCAGTTGAAACCAGGCAATAACCAGTAAAATATGTTACGTTTTAAAATTTACTTTACTTAGAGCATATAAGCCGGTATAACAAGCTTTTAAACTTTTAAAAAATGAATCGATGTGAGGCTAATTTCTTCATTTAACCATGATGTGGGGCTTCGCGGCAGTGCAAGTCCCCTCGGGTACGTGTTTTCGCGGCTTAGCACCACCTCACTGCAGTGAAACTACCTTTACAGGGTTTACGTGTGAACTAATATACACTTGGCAAGGTGCTTGCACGGCTTAGCATCCCTTCACTGCAGTGAAACCACCTTTACAGGGATTACATGTGAACTAATATACACCTGGAAAGGTGCTTTCACGGTTTAGCATCTCTCCACTGCAGTGAAACTATCTTTACAGGAGTTACATGTGAACTAATATACACCTGGAAAGATGCTTTCACGGCTTAGCATCCCTCCACTGCAGTGAAACCACCTTTACAGGAATTACATGCGGACTAATGTGCATCTATTCGTTTGTTTCGAATACTTCGAAATTTTCGGTAATTTAAATTCGAATCGAAGCGAATTCGAATACTGCAATATTCGTTCGAATATTCGAAGCATTCGAATATTCGCACAAGCCTATTGAACAGTCAAGAAGAAATGACACTGGCAAAATACGATATTTATGCAACACCATAGGTCGGCAAACTCACTCATGAGTCGACTCACTCAGACTCACTCAGACTCAGATCGAGCCGTGAGTCTGAGTGTGAGTGAGTCCGGGTGAGTAATATTTTGGTGAGTTTGAGTCCGAGTGAGTCAGGTTGAGAAAAATTTGAGTGAGTCTGAGTCCGAGTGAGTCCGGTTGAGGAAAATTTTGGTGAGTCCGAGGCTGAGTGAGCCATAAGCCTAAAATTTATTTCTTGAGTGAGTCTGAGTGAGCTCTACACCTTTTTGGCCGATCTATGGTGCTATTTACTCAACTTCACGATTACTGTCAGCCTTGCGTAGGCTCATGTTCATACTGACGCCGACTCACGCTTACTTCAGAGCACCAGCGTTCATACGCCAGCTCAATATTTATTGATCAGAGGCGTGAGTTACGGAGGAGAGGGGGTGCCATGACCTTGCTCCCCCCGAAAACTCTTTCTCCGGAATTTTTGAGAAAAATATTTCATGAGTCATCTCATTCAATAAAAAAGTGCTCACTGATTTTAACCACTCATATCTCATATTTGAAGGTACGAGATCAAAAGGCGCCAAGTAGAGCACGGATTACGCGAGATATTGGTGTTAAGGAGCATTAACACCAATTTCGAATAAGCCAGTTGTACGCTAACGGACTCATGAGTCGGCTCACTCAGACTCACTCAGACTCAGATATAGCCGTGAGTCTGAGTCCGAGTGAGTCCCAATGGGCAAAATATATTTCATGAGTGAGTCTAAGTGAGCTCCGCGTGTTTTGCCGACCTATGTGCAACACCAAGCAGAATCATGCCTTTCAATCAAATTGTACTACGTGGTGTTTATGCTGACGTCCATGTGACCTTGAGCTGTTGAGATGCAAATAAACTCTCCCGCACATGATCACTGATGGCTAATGCATCTCACACATGGCAGGTCTTCTTAGGGTAACTCGCAGTAATTAAAAAAAAAAAAAACATTTGGTGCAAGGAATTAATGGTAAAAATAAACAAAAAGGCATGTAAAATGAACGACGGAAACTGAACATATGTGATGTTTGCAGCTAACCTCAAGAGCAAGAGCCACATAGCAGTACCCGAGGACAGCGGACGCAACATGCTGGGCGTACTGGACGAAACGGGCACCCTGGAGTATGGCCAAGTTTTTGTCCAGTTCACAAGTTTAAGGAGTGGTGACAAAACCTCAAGGCCTGCCACCAGAGTCATTACAGGTACCCCACATATTTTACCATAATTGCTGATAATTAGAAACATTCATCCTGGAAACCAGTGCTGGCAGCTAGTCCTGTCATTAGGTGGGGAAAAATGCAGGACGGAACAAAATGGTTCTATCAACGCATGCTAGGTTTAGGTTTGAACTAAGAGATGTGCTTAACATTCATCAGTGCTTTCTTGGCATCGTTGAATGTGGTTGATTTAGAGAATGCACCAAATTAGTGTTGTGATGTCAAACGATGAGAGTAGAGAAGAATGCACCAAATTAGTGTTCTGATGTCAAATGATGATACACTATAAGGCTGTTAATTTGATGCTCGTTAATTAGGAAAATCGGATAATTCAGATGAGTTCTCTGGTCCCGGCCAGCATATGCATTGTTTAATGGCATGAAACTCGTTAATTCGGTAATATTTGGCACAACCCGGTTAATTAGAACAATCCTCGGAGCATGCCAAGCACGAAGCGCCACAAATGTGTGATGCAAAGGAGTGAAAACGGCGTTCACGGAGAGCCAAAACGGCCGCAGGCTTTTTGAAAGATGTGATCGCCATCCGCAATCAAGTTGTGTAATAAGGCACGTAATAAGCTTATGACACTAGGGGTCTTGAGCTGCGGCCACATTGTGAAGTCACAAATGACAAAAATTGTGGTCAACACTGCTCTGTTGCAAAATAAGTGCTGGATTTGCATATTCATCAAGAAAGTGAAGGTGCGTGGATGTAAGACATTTCTTTATTTTTTTCTTCATACTTCCGGTAATTCAGCATTCAGTTAATTCGAACAGTTTTTTCCTGTCCCGTGAAATCCAAATTAACAAGCTTTTACTGTAGTAGACTGTGTGCGTGCTAACAACTCACTAAACGAAAACCTCATTGCAGGTACGCAACATTTTATTTTGTTGATGCCTTTCTGCTTCTTTGTGTTTTTACTATTTCTCTTCATGACGGTACAGTAATTAGCTGTTACCAAACATGCTTAAAAGAGCTTTCTTCAGCAACAATATTAGCAGGAGACACACAGTTGGCATATCATCCAAAGTGCTTCTGTTTTACTGTTGCGTTAAATATGAGCAGTAACATGCGCACAGCTGATATTGCATTCATGCGAGCTGCAGAAAGAAGTTTGGAGAGGGAATTGGCGTGCCTGCACAGCGCATACCCCCTGCTTTCCATGGTGTATCCTTTGAGTTGGCCTGCAGAGCAGCTATCAATCACTCCATCATGAAATTTTAAAAAAGAGAATAGTTACGACGTAAAACCAGCACTCCGCAATAACAAAGCACACTGCTCTAGAGGCCAAAATCGTTCACACTGTTTAGTAGGGCCAGTGTATTAAAGCTCTGGCTTTTGAAGCACAGGGGTATTCATATTGCTGAAGTGGAAGATCCCTGCACAATTTTTTATGCCATGGCTCCGAAGTTGCATTTCATGTGGAATGAAATGCATTGTATGCATTCTCCACGTCCTGCATGCATTGCACGAACCTCAGTACGAGCAGTAGCGCCTAACGAAGGCTTTTGACAGGCTTCGACAGGTTGAGAGTGGCTGCTTGTCAGAAGCATTGCCTGTTTTGTTAAATTCCACATCATACTGTATGTGTCTCTCTATTTAAGTGTTTAAGGGGAGATGCACCTGCTGTATTTCACGGAAAAGATGGCCAGCTGTGACCTCATTGTTTTGTTGGAACAGGCACTGTGCTGGTGACCAAGTGCCCCTGCCTTCACCCCGGTGACGTGCGTAAATTCGAGGCCGTGGATGTGCCTGCATTGCGCCACATCAGGGACTGCATCGTATTTCCGGCCAAAGGGACGCCGACCACACCCCAATGAAATGGCTGGTGAGTCCAGTCCACTCCCAGATCAGTTATGTGTGCGCATTGTTCAATTTGTAATGGCCAACATGATTCCCACCACATGTTGTTTTCCTTTGCAGCGCATGTTTCACAGAGCAACAGTCTGGTTTCCATTCATGAGAAATGTATCAGGCCCATATCCAGGGGAGGGGAGGGGAGGGGCTAGCGGCCCACCCCTAACCCCTCCCTGAAATTTTGATGCAGGGAGGCATTTCACCATAAATAAATAATGAAAATAGTTGTTTTTCTCGAATAGTGAAGGCCATTAGCAAGCGCCCCCCCCTCCCCAAGAAATTCCTGGCTACGGGCCTTGAAGGCCTATCCTCAGTTTCAGATCAGTCTTGCATGAAAAACACAATTTGAATTGTTTGTAACATGTAACCACCCAAAAATGAAGCCAGGGAAATCGCAAACGAAATTAAGCATGCTTTAAAGATTGAGCCGTAGAAATAGTATAGAAATGAGAAGTGAGGACTGACCGAAAGACAGCAATGCTACCACTTGGAGACATGCTCACATATTGTGCATCATATGCAACGCCCTACCGTTTAGCTACCATGGAAGCTATTTGATTTTAGAAAGGCAGGCATGTTTTACTTTAGTTGCACACAACGCATGTTGTAGTTTTTGTCTCATATAGTACTTGACAATCCACGGTGTATGCTTGATGTTGTAAACATGGGCCAATGTAGGATGCATCATTAAGTTCCACAACTTTTTAATCAGGCTGCTGCGAGTAAACTTTCCCTGCTGCTGACTGGCTTGCTGTGATCTGTTGTGTATGAGCAAATCAAAAGCTTTGCTTTACAGACTTCTCATGTTTTGCATCCTTTCCTGTGTGCCGTCATTGTCTGACTTACAAACATTAAAGCTATCACACGCACAAAAAAGAAGCCTGCGATCTGCATTAAAGGGACCCTCAAACGGTTTTTGAAGTTTTGTCAGCGTTTAGGCTAGAGCATCATTGTTGTTGGCTAATTTTTGTGGACCCTGCTATATGCTTGCGCTCTGCTCGTGTTCATTTGGTTTAAGGCTAAGTTTAAGGGCAAGGATATGTTTGGTGTAAGAGGGTGTCATGTGGTAAAGCTAGAGATGGCAACTGAAACAGGATAGCATCATATTCAGTCCCAAGAACAAGAGATACATCTATTTGGCTGCAAGATAACATGAATTGACCTTGAATGAAATTTTTTTGAAGCTTTACGCTACACGTAGATATCAACATGCCTTTCCTGAATTTTGCTCAAGCTCATAGGTTTCAACATAACTCAAAAGGGGCTCCATAAAACATGCAGGTCACTTTATGTCTTCATAGATTAGAGCTCCCAAATGTTTTCCACCTATGTTGCGTGCAGGTTCAGACCTGGATGGTGACGAGTATGTGGTCATAGCAGAAAAGGATCTGCTCTTCCCAGGTGACAATGCTGCTCCCATGATTTTCAGTGACTATGCCTTTAAAGCTGACACGCTGCAGGACTTGGTACGTTCACCTCGCCAGAGTTTCACTCTCAACTTTTACCCGATTCATAGTAAGGTCCGTTTCAGCATTTGTGCAGCCATAATTCTAACATTACTGTTAGGTGACCAGCATCATTGTATAAGCCAATATAGTATATCACTTTGGCAGAGTTGGTGTTACTTAAATCTCAAACTAAACCTGACCCATCAAGGGCATGCACACCACAAGAAACATGATCGGTGTGTTGCTTTTTTTTTTTTTTTTTAAATAAGCCTAGTGTACCAGTTCACCTACCTTGCTTTTCATGAATGGGAGACATTTGTCGATTGTTAACATTAATTTTTCTTCAAAGGAAAACATGTCTTGATTATGAAGAGCCAAGTGTCAATTATGTCTTTGATAGAGTATTTATGATGGCTTGTACAAATTTATGCTTACATTGTCATACTTATTGATTTGACCTCTTAGTGTTAATGCTCCTTATTTTTTAGGACAGTATTCAGTACACATTTTTTAATACCTCATTGCTGCCTCTTTTTTCTAAACTACCAAATATCCAGGATGAAGAGATGATATCATTCACATGCAACTACATCAAGAACGACAACATTGGCCTCATGTCGAACGCCCACCTTGCGTGGGCAGACCAGCTGCCAGATGGAATCTTCTCGCAACGGTGCCTGTCTCTGGCCAAGAAAATTGCTACCAGCCTGGATTTTGCCAAAACTGGCATCCCAGCACGTATGGAGAAATCAGAGCGCGTGTACAGATACCCCGAATTCATGGAGAAGACAGGCAGCAAGGATACTTACAGATCGTCGAGGGTCCTCGGACAGCTTTACAGACTCAACCGGGGACTCGTCACCTCGGGTTTCTGCAGTTGCACCGAGCACAGAGCGCGTAACAGCGCGTTTCAGTACCCGGATTGGCAGAAGCATGAGCGTGCTGCCAGACTGGCAAAGGCACTCTATGCGGAGCTCATGAATCAAATTCTTCACAGATATGGCATCGCTAGCGAAGCTGAAGTTGTCACGGGATTGCTGAGCAGTCTTTCTCCGTACCACAAGGGGCAGGAACAACAAGTACAACATTGAAGCTCACGTGCAGAAGCAGTTTCAGATGCTGGTGGAGAAGATGAGGCAACGGTTCTTCCACGATGTTGAATCCCTTTTCCCAGATGGCAATTTCTCCAGGACAGAGGTTAACGTGGCTCTGCTGCAGATGGCTTCCGCGTGGTACATGGTAACCGTGAGTGCAGATGATGCTGCGGAAGGCAACTGCCAGGGCTTCCCCTGGTGTATGTCAGATGTGTTGCTGATGCTTGTAAAGAAAAGGGATGCGAAGTGCTCGGAATTGAAGGGCTATCAAATGGCTAGAGTACTGTTGCGAGGGATCAATGAAATGATTACAAGGTCTGTGCCCTGGTGCATGTCCAGTTGCCATTGCACTCAACGTGGTGCTCAAATGGGCTGCCAAAGAGGACCTGATGAAAACATCAGGGACGAACGGGCCCGGGATTTGTCGCACATGCCTGTCTTCGCTGTTCAAGAGCTTCGCTGGTTCCTGCAAGGCAATGCCACTACTGTCAGCCGAGGGCTGGCACAGGGATCTGGAAAGGCATGCACGTTTGTTTGGTTGGCCACCCAGAACTGCTGCTGCCTATGTGTTGGCATTCCTGAGATACCTTGCGAATGCGCCAGTACTTGGCTCACTCTGCCAAAACTGTCAGCATCTACGTTCACAAGCACACATGGTCTCAGTGGCTGCACTGCGGCGCTACAGCCAACTGTTGGTGTGTGGGTCTCCATGTCACCTGAATCTGACAGTAAGTCCACGACTGTCACGAATCTGTCGATGTTCTGGAGGAGCATGGGCCAATCAGGGTGCTGGTAAGAGCTCATTGTCATGCTCTTTAGCTTGCATGTTTCTATAAAGTTTCAGCACGAAAAAATGATTGCAAGCAGTTCTTAAAGGGACACTAAAGAGGAAAACTATTTTTCTCACATTATTAAATTACTCTTTCACAATACCAAAATGACCACGCTTGCCGCAACATGACGCTTGGGTAACGAGACAATGTGCAAAAAGAAGATGCGGGTGGTGACACCACCTTGAAATTCCCGTACCAAACATCGTGATGTCATAGATTTTGATGGCATCTACTAGGTCCCACGTAGATCCTAATTGATAAAAATGAAATGCATTGTCCCGTGAGGGGGGCCATAAACTTAACATACTAAGTTTCACGAAATATCGTTCAGCCAATGTCACCAAAATACGAAAGATACACTCTAATGTCCGTGACGTGATGGGAGAAGAATTTCAGTGTGAAATATAAAAATGAATATTTTTACCTTGATTCTCTCCTCCTATAATTAACCTATGGTGGTGAAATTAATGACACAGTTCTCAGAGTACAAATTATCAGTTTAAATCAATTCATTGTTTCACTTTAGTGTGCCTTTAACATCTCACTTTGCTCCAAGGGAAAGAGAGGGTGCACATCATACAAGCAAGCGTGTATCAGAGTTCTCCCTGTGGCAGGCGGCGGTGGAAGTGCCGCCCATTGCTCCGACTCACAACCCGCTGTTTTGGTTCAACGACCACCTATTTTGATAGAATGCCAACCGCTCCGATTGACCCCTTTAGAATGTGTGCTTGAGGAACCAATACAACTGTGTGCGTAAAAAGCCAGCGAGCCATGCCTCCTGCCACCTGGTTATATAAAAAAGAGTCTGAACAGGAGGCCTTGTGGCTTAGAAGATCACCAACTCCAGTGCCAGCGCTAGAACTCAAGCACCCTTGCTTCTGTTTTTTCTGTGTGTCATAGATGCCAGAAATTTGTGTCTAGAAATGATAACATGTGGACCACTAAAAAATTTCCGGGGAGAACCCTGATGTGCATGCTGGTCACAAAGTAAAGGAGGGCTCTGTAAACCCCCCTTTTCATTTCTGCCACTGATTCCAGCTTGGATACTTTTTAAAGGGGCCCTGCAACACTTTTTCAGCATGGTCCAAAAACGCTGACAATCGATAGCCGAGGCTCCAGAGAACATGTGAGCCAAACATTATAGTGCAGCACGAGGCCTGGAATTTACAATGAATTCTCAAAGTAAGCTAGAAATCGTTCTCTCTTCTCTCGATAAATCATGCCATACACCCGAATGACCGCTCCATAAGCCTAACGTTCACAGCCATTGGCTGATTTGAGCATCGTGAGCTGCATAGTTACCGCAGCCGCTGCGAGATGTCGCCACATGGTCATGAAAAAAAAGAAAAGATAAGGAAATGCTCAAGGTCATGACGCATGCTGACGAACGGACACATCTTCTTGCCCCCTTGTCATCCCACACCACCACCTCATGCGTAGCTTTCAGCGAGCTCGCTGGTATGGAAGGAGAGAGAAGGTGCTTGAAGCGTGCATCAAATTCCTGCAACTCCTCTCGTACTTGACGGATATTGGTAAAATTTTTGTGGCAGACGATTCGTGAGGCAATAAACTCCTTTAATGAAGCCGTTCGAAGATTACTTGGAAAAGTGTTGCAGGGCCCCTTTAACGTCACGCAAACGTCGCGACATAACGCCAGTGTTCTCCGGCTGGAGATGGGGGGGGGGGGTGAGGATGAGCCTTAGACATATTAAATTTTTTTTCCTTTGTACGTATACACGCGTACATAAAACATACGCACGAACATAAAGGGTGGTTGAAACCCCCGAACAAAAATTCTGGTTACGCTGCTGAGGGGATCAACCCCATACAAGCATCCTGTGAACTTCCCTCTCCGTTGAACGGAGAGGGTCTTAGTGCAAGTGGCGTGTGTAGTTATAGCCATAGCCAGGGAATGGAAACCTGTCTAGCGTAAAATGACACCCCACAACACGTGATCGCCTGCCGGCCCATCACACACATCACGGTCAGGGACACGCCCCCCCTGCGCAAAAGATTCCTGGCTACGACACTGGCGTGCAGTTAACTTTTTCCGGTAAATTCGGTAAAGGACTACATTCGATTCTACGGGAACCCAGCAAGCTTCGAGAACTTCTCGTGCAGAAACAAACAAAGGCATGATAGATTATACTTGGAAATATCTGACGTCATAAATAGCATACCTGTGACAGGAAGAGAGCAGAGTGGGTCAGGGAACAAACGGGGGTTCAGTTCAGGATAGCATAGTTGAAATCAAGAAGAAGAAATAGACATGGGCCAGGCACGTAGCACGTAGGCAGGATAACCGCTGGTCATTAAAGGTAACCAACAAAAAACGTTGAAGGTAACTGACTGGATTCCAAGAGAAGGCAAACGCGTGAGGGGGAGACAGAAAATTAGGTGGGCAGATGAGATTAAGAAGTTTGCAAGGTATAACGTGGCAGCAGAAAGCACAGGACCGGGTTAATTGGAGAAACATGGGGGAGGCTATTGCCCTGCAGTGGGCGTAGTCAGGCTGATGATGATGATAGCATACCGGTGCTAAAATTTTGGCGCGAAAGATGAAAGGTACGTTCCGTGATCCTTTCTTCACGCTATCTTTCTCTTTTATCCACGCGTCTTGATAGAATACTCCATCAGTGTTAACTTATTACATTGTTGCTGTTGTAACCATAGGCGTGTGCAGAGTTCGTCGAGGGGGGGCCAAGTTGCACAGCCCCCCCCACCCCCTGTTGGTCATGAAAACAAGCTTCACAATGGATACAAACATAAAAAGGAAGCGTCTTTCTTAGAATGGCGTACCTTTGGTCCTCGGCGTTCCCGGGGTAAAAGTGGCAAGTAAACATATTTCTTGGAATGCAACATCAGGGTTTCTCCTCGGCCGCCATTATTGTCAAAAAGCAGCATGGTTATAGCCAGGTCTTAAACTCTCCCATCATTGTAGGGGGGGGTCGTAGGGCGGCGACATTATATATATATGCATTATATAAATATGCACTGTAGCGATGCATCCAATGCATCGCTACAATATATATATATATATATATATATATATATATATATATATATATATATATATATATATATATATATATATATATATATATATATATATATTTATTTATTTATTTATTTATTCAGCAGGAAAGTTCAGTGGGTTCGGTCGGCCATGGCACGGCCTTCTCTGACGAAGGCAGTGCCAAGGCCGAAACGTAAGGCATAAAAGTATTGCTTTCTCGTACGTGTACCCGTTTTCTCTCTCTCTCTCTCTCTCTCTATATATATATATATATATATATATATATATATATATATATATATATATATATATATATATATATATATATATATATATATATGCGTGTGTGTATTATGTAAGAACACACACTGTGGTGAAGCCAACATTCTCTAGCACTGAACAAATGCTTAAGAATGTTACACAAATAAATATATTAGTTATAATTTCTCCGTTCACATCACTACTGCCAAAAAAAAAAATCCACTCCAGCGCTTGTCAAATGGGTGCATCAGTGCTCCAGCTGATCTGCGAAGAGGGGGGGGGGGCGAGCCCCTCCTTAAGAAATGGAAGGGGGGGCCGCGCCCCCCTGGGCCCCCCCCTGACTTTAAGCCCTGGTTATAGCACTGCACATTGAACAATGGCGGGCAGATCCGACTGAGGGGGGTTGACTTTACCTCCTGTCCTCTCACGGTGGTGGCCGCCCCCTACCCCCCCCCCCCCCCTTGCACACGCCTATTGTTGTTGCTTCTGTAACCGTAGGCGTGCGCACGAGGCGGGCATGGGAAGCTCCCCCCCTTCCCCCCCCATTGACCTGAAGGGGGCGCCAAGTCTGCCCCGACACGTTTACTATAGTGCCTAGAATATACTGGTACGTTTACTCTCACGGACCTGTCCCACCGTTGTTTAAAGTGCAATTGGTTATGGCCATGCAGGTTTTTCACGACAATGGCGGCCGAGGATCACTGATGTACTTGTATTTTTACGCCCGGAAAGTTGGGGACCAAAGGCAGGCCGTCGTGGGAAGCACGTCATCACTTCATCTTCATTTTTACATTCCACTGCGAAGCTCGATTTCTTTCGAACTGTACCAACTGAAAAAAAAAGGGGGGGGGGGGAGGCTTCAGTGAGACTCCCCCTAGAGTTACTGTACATGCTACCTTATATGCTACCTAAAGGTAGCATATACAGTAACCCTAACCCCCCCTTCCCCCCCTCCCCTCCATCAAAGGAGAACTCACGCACATCTATGATTGTAACCTCCTCATCGTCTGGCACGCAGGTGCAGAGTGCCGCTTTCCTGCGTCTACTGAAGGTGGGCAACGGCGCAGCGCGCTTGGAGGAGACGCTTCGCTGCTTGTCCGGCGCGCAGGCGGTGCGCATCCGCTGCAACTCGAGCACGTCGGGCGGCCGCCAGTACGCGTTCGTGTCGGCCAGGGGCCGCGACTGGCAGCTGTGGTTCCTCGAGGAGCTCCTGCTACAACCCTGGTTCGAAGACGCCGTCGTCAGCGGAGAGCTGGAGCGGTGGCGGCAGCAGCGCTGATGCGACTCGCATTTCATGTGAGCGAGGCGTATGGCTGACACCGACGTCACTGAAACCGCTGTGTTGGATGAGGGTTCCAACCGCTGTGTTGGATGCGGCCTTGTTGGTGAATCATGTTTTAAACAAGCGCTGATTTACACGATTCAATTCCTTGCCGTGAATTTACTAAATGAGAGTATTTTTTTTTTTTTCGCGCATGTTCTGAGCGATCCCACGTGTTCAACTGTCTGCCTGGCGGTGGTCTGATTTTTGAAAATAAACTTGTTGTTGCTAGTAGCGCTTTGTGGTGTCCTTTCATAGGCGGAGAGTACGGGGGGGGGGGGGGGGGGGGTCGGGGGGCTCGCCCCCCCCCCCCCCGGACGGCTTCACGGGGGGGCAGAGCCCCCCCTGGCGCCTGCCCGAGATATTTTTTTAAGAGCTTGGCTTAGGTTCCCGTCCATTGACAACGAGCGTTTGGCCTCCTGTCTGGCAGCTATTTATTTCACAAGGGGCTGTTTATACCCTGCTTTTTCATTTCAGGCTTTTAAAATTCCGATCATGGACCAGTGACAAGTGAAACACTCAGTTAATAATTCCCCGCAAAGAGATTTGTATGTGCAGAATATATTGTGTTAACAGACAACTGAGGCGACCTCTTAGTGTTCTATAGTGGTAGAAAATACAAAATTATTTTTGGCCATCAAAAATTGAAGATTAAAGCTTCCTGTACCAGCATTAGGCCACTGTCTTATGTCTGGTGCATGTTTTAACAAAGTAATGCATGTCACTAAAGAAAATAGGCGGGTCCCACTCATTGTGGGAATATATTTTATGTGATGCAGTCACCGAGTCTTTCAGCCAAGCGTTGCGAGGAGGATCGATGTCTTTGTGTAAGTTGAAAAATAAATCGGGAGTCATCACAAGAGATATTCATACTGATATCGCGGTGTAGGCGCCAAAGAGAATAAGGTGGTATTAAAGTCTTTAATTATATTCTTTAATTTAGGAGGCGGACATTCTCTCTATCAATATATATATATATATATATATGAAGCGACAGGGATAGCAATGTAGAAGAAGAGCAAGCCGGGCCCCGCCCCCTCCGGCACAATGAAAACCCTCCGCCTATGTGTCCTTTTGTGTCTTTTCGTGTCCATGTGTTTTGCCGCGCTACATAAAAGCTGTGTGGGAGCAACAGCATGCCGGGACGGGACGTTTGCGATGTCTCGGATAAACAGCGCAAAATAGCTCGGGCTTGGTTTCTTTTTTTTTTTTTATTCGTTTGCTACCTCTCTCTCATTTTCATTGGAACGTGATAGTATATACCTACGGACGGATACAATTTTAGAAGCCTGCGGCGTTTCCTCCTCCTCAAAGGCGGATGCACAAAAGCCTGCACCAATGGTCGCGCACTCCTGACTGACGTCACGAGACGGGCGGCCGGTGACCCCGCCTTCGGATGCCGAGTACGTGAGCGGGACTAGAGTTACTGTATATGGCTCCTAAAGGTAGCATATGCAGGAACTATGAGCGGGACTGTTTCTTTAGTGGCGGAGGCGATCGGCTGCCGTATTTCGGTCGTCTGGGCGGGACCTCTGTTTGGGTAGGCGCCGTCGGCATACTGAGGCGCTTATAGCGACGTCGCGGCCGGCGCGTAGGCTCCGCCCAGCCCAAAGCTCGCCGGGAGGCTCCCCGCCGCGTGGGAGGCTCCCCGACGCGCTGTGCTCGGAGGCAGCTTTGGAGCTGCTGTGCCAGTTGTCACGTGATCATACGTGGTGGTGAGCTTTGGGCTGGGCGGAGCCTGCGACGTCACTACAAGCGCCTCAGTATGTCGACGACGTCTACCCCTGTTTACAAACATGGATAGTCGATAGACCTTTTCGCACGAGAGAAAAAACGCCGCCGTGCTGGGCTGCGCGCGGGAGTACAAAGGCTGACAGTGCATTTTTTGGGGGGTTACGACAATTTGCGCAGCCCAGAAAGGACTATGGCGGCGCCCAGGAAGCCGTTTGTGAAAACGTCTATATATAGTATCCCTGCGTCCCAGAACAAGGACAACGGCAAGGTATCAGTAGCGCGCGCCCGTTGGCGCAGGCTTATGTGCATCCGCCTTTGAGGAGTAAATGCCGCGGACTTTTAAAGTTTTATCCAATTATAGGTACATACAACGTTCCAACGAAAATAAAGCAGAAATAGCAAACGAAAAAAAAAGATACACGCCCGAGCAGGGGCTCGAACCCTGGACCGTTAGGTTAAAAGCCTAACGCTCTACCGACTGAGCTACCCGGGCTACGAGAGTCAGCGTCGTTATATCGGGATAAATAAAAAAAATAAAGGAGAAAAAAATATGAATGGTTGTGCGTGTGTTTCCAATACGAAATTTAGACAGGACTTTTCGTACGCCTTGTGTCAATTTATCGTCGCTGCTTCGCAAGATAGCTACGAATGGTGCAGAGGAATATTTCAATAGTTATTATTATTATTACTATTACTTTTATTATTATTATTATTATTATTATTATTATTATTATTATTATTATTATTATTATTATTATTATGTGATATTGGCTGTACATGCAATAAATGCTTCAGACAGATGTATTAACACAACGAACAATAAAAACCAACATATATTAAAGCCAATGAATGTTTAGAGACGTTAATTGTGCTGTTTTAACTGTATTGTAGCAATTATATGATATAAATGTGAAAAAATTAGAGTGGATGAAAAGACAAAAATAATTTTTAAAAAATCACGTGCTACGTGTCGCCAGCTGGCAAAAGACGGTTCTACACTCGCCGTCATGGCTACGTGCGGCGTTGACTGACACACCCAGGTATGCATGCACATAAATACCCGATAAAGTGGACGAGAGCACGACCGCCGCCATTGCTACATTGGTAGAGCATCGGGTGCGTTATCCAATGGTTGCAGATTCGGTCCCTGCCGTTCATACGCGGAGAGATCTCATTTTCCCGGAGGGGGTGGGGCCCCGACTTGCTCTTCCAAATTTCTCCCTCGCTCTCTCCACTCGCAAACACACACACAAACACACACACACACACATACCACACACACACACACACACACACACACACACACACACAAACATACACACACAAACAAACACACACAGACACATATATAGAGGAGTACGACTTCCAAACTAAATAACTTAATACAACTTTAGTCTCTTAGGTGCTGGTACCGCGATATCATTATGAAGATCTCAAGTGGGAGAGTCCAGATTTATTTTTTAATTTGCACAAAGACGTCGACCCACCTCGTAAAGCTTGGCTGAAAGCGAAAGATTTCGCATAGGTTGCTACTCGCTGGCTACTTTGCACAAAATCCATTCCCACAATGCGTGGGATAATGCCTATATTTTTAATTGTCATGCTTTACTTACTTTGTTACATCTTGAACCAGACAGGAAAGAGTGGGCTAATGCTAGCATAGGAAGCTTTAGTTATGTCAGTGAATTCAATTCAGTCCAGTGAATTATGAAAAATAATTTTCAGATGTTAGGTAATGCCATTTGCTACCACTACATCTTGCGCGAAGCTGAGGTTATGAATGTGTCCGCCAAAGGTTGTGGATTAGCATTTGAGTTGCTTTTCGATGAGCGAACTGGTAGTAAACCCTTTGCTTATAAATCTAAAATACGTACCATCTTTTCTCGCCACTTTCATAGGCGAGAATGTCGAAGGGTACCCATTTGTACACAACAAAGAAATTACACTTATTGTATTGGCTACCAAATTTGTGCGAAAGCATTCACTGACTGACTGTGGCGGGGCTGCTTCGCATTCTCAGAAGCATTTTTGTTTTGTCAAAACCGGTCGCTACGCAGTTCAATAGTTATTTTAACTTGTCATAGCTCAAGCAGTCGCTTCAGTTGTTCATCAACACAACGGATTAAGCACGCTCAAATACGTTTGAGGGGCATTTTCCGCTGAAAGCTTGACTTGTCACTGGCCCATGATCCAAATTTAAAAGCCCGAAAAGAAAAAGAAGCCAGCATAAATAGCCCCCCTCTGAAATAGTTGCCGGACAGGACGGCCAACAGTCGGTTGTCAGTTGATGGGAACCGAAGACAAGCTTTTAAAAAATATTCCGGACCGGTGCCAGGGGTGGGCTCTGCCCCCCATGAAGCCGTCCGGAGGGAGCCCGAGCCCCCAATTCCACCCCCCCCCCCCCCCGTACTCTCCGCCTGTGCTGCTGTTGGCAAGTTGCGTTTTCATCCACTTTCTTCACAGTTATATCATAATTGTTACAATATAGCTAACACAGTACACGTCTCCTATACTTCCCTTGGCTTCATTATCTGTTGGTTTTCGTTAAGGTTGTATCATCATCATCATCATCATCATCATCATCATCAGCCTGTCTACGCCCACTGCAGGGCAAAGGCCTCTCCCATGTTTCGCCAATCAACCCGGTCCTGTGCTTTCTGCTGCCACGTTATCCCTGCAAACTTCTTAATCTCATCTACCCACCTAATTTTCTGTCTCCCCCCTCACGCGTTTGTCATCTCTTGGAATCCAGTCAGTTACCCTTAATGACCAGCGGTTATCCTGCCGACGTGCTACGTGCCCGACCCTTATCCATTTTTTTTCTTCTTGATTTCAACTACGATATCCTTAACCCCCGTTTGTTCCCTGACCCACTCTGCTCTCTTCCTGTCTCTTAAGGTTACACCTATCATTTTCCTTTCCATCGCTCGCTGCGTCATCCTCAGTTTAAGTTGAACCCTCTTTGTAAGTCTCCAGGTTTCTGCTCCGTAGGTAAGTACCGGTAAGATGCAGCTGTTATATACCTTCCTCTTGAGGGATAGTGGTAGACTACCAGTCATATTTGATAATGCTTGCCCTTGATAAGGTTGTATCAAACGAACCCTTAAAAAATTCCCTTCTTTCGTTAACAATATTCACGCAGAAAATGAAATCGCGCAGAGTTTAGCACTCCAATAATTTTACTCGACCGTCCGTTCCGCGGCCAGTGAGGCGTACTCAACTAACAGCGCCATGTGTGCGTTTCCACTGCCACTGCGTCTGTCTACTGATCTGCAACATCACTTCGGAGTTCGCCGATGCAACGAGCGAGAGCCGAGCTCGGCTGCGATTGGCCACTTCGCTCTCTCCGCAAAACGTTCTCCCATAGGCTGGCTCATCAAAGAGCGCAGCCCATTGGCCGCTCAGCAGCCAATCGGCTTCGAGGGGCGGCGTCATCGGATGCGCCGCTCCGCATCGATTGGGAAGCGTCGCGCAGCGCCGCCGCTGCGACAACAACCGCGGGTTCAGCATTCGAAGTCGGGTGATCCAGTTGAGTTCCGGTGGCTGGCGGCCATGAGGACAAACCCTGTGTGACGAGAACGACGTAAGTTTTGATTGTTCGTTTTTCATTCGCTGCTCAGCAACTTTATTCTTTCACGCTAACGCAGCATTTTCGATCGAGTTGCAAAAGAGTAAGCTAAAGCAATTATTTACGTGCAATTACGTCAGAGCGATCTCTTCAATCGCTAAGCAACCGTTTTGTAAACGATAATCATAAATGTTGGGGTTTAACGTCCCAAAACCACCATATGATTAAGAGAGACACCATAGTGTGGAGAGCTCCTGAAATTTAGACCACCTGGGGTTCTTCAATGTGCAGCAAATTATAAGCTCACGGGCCTCTAGCGTTCCGCCTCCATAGAACTACGTCCTCTGCGGCCGAGATTCGATCCCGAGACCTTCGGGTCAGCAGTCAAGCTCCATAACTGCTAGATTACCGAGGCGGATGCTTTCTAAACAAGCCTAACAAGATAAAAATTTGCAGTACTGAATTTGTACAGTTTGTAATCTATGATAGGAGACAAACGACACAACATCTTAACAAACTTGAGGTTTATCGTGACTTAAACGGAAATGACGCATTTTCGCGACTGCTGGAACCGTAGTATAGATCTAAGTCAGCTGGCCCTCGGTTGGTAATTACATAATCACATAAATGCTCACTATGTAGTTGGGGATCTTGTTGTATTCGTGGATTTGAAACCGGTTAAATGCTCGAGCAATGACCGGTTTCGCCGGTGAATTGGACAAACCGCTTCCTGCTAGAAAAAAAAAAAAAGCAGTGCAAACATTGTGTCATTGGGTCAACTTGACGGAGTATATGGTTTAACCGATGAAAGGTTCGTTTCTTAGAAAGGCTTCTGGTTTTCACACATCTGCTGATGTTTGCGTGTCCAGTACTAAATGATCAAGTTCTCCGCAAATTAAAATAAATTGGCGAAGCTTGCATTAAGCCGCGCAAGGCTTGAAACAGTGAAACTGGACGATTCTGAAAACTAATCTGGATGCTTCCAGGTTGTTTCTATAGGTTGCTTCAATGTCGCTGCTAGGCTTTAGCTACGTGATGCTAGGTTTTTTTCTACGCTGATTCCCATAGCACAGAGGTTCAAGACAGACAGTCACATGCACGACACGGCCACGTCGTCGTTGGCGTAGGTCTTCCATCACCTCGGGGTCTTCTCGCACCCGCAGTTGCCTTTCCCGTTCCCTCGTTGTACGTACTCTCGTCGTACGTACTCGTTGTATTCTCTCGTTGTACGTACTAGGGGTCTTCGACTCGCCGCCTTCGCTTCGCAGCCATTTGTTGGGCTAACTGCTGCCTTCTTCTTGGTGGAAGTTGTGTGCAGTGGGATTTACCCAATTTCTGTGGCTCCCACCCGTTTATAGTTTTCTGATAGACCTCACACATGCCCGTTTGTTGGGCTAACTGTTGCCTTCTATCATTTTTAGTGGACCGGTGGTGAGTAGTGTCATTTACCCAATTTCTGTGGTGCATACTCGTTTATGATGATGATAGTTTTTTGGTACGGGGTGAACAGGGAATGATTTGCTAAACATCTTCACTGTTAAAACTTAATATGCATGACGTAAACTTCTAGAGTACGCTTAACAGCACAGCTGTTATTGTTGCAGTGAAGGCTGCTTTTTATCCTACAGATTGGTCGCCGCTAAACAGTGCGCGGAAGTGCGCAGTGAGTTCTTGCACGTCTCTATAGAGTAGCAGGCCAGAGCAAACTGTAGCTCGGGCCGACCTCTCTGCCTTTCTGTAAATAAATTCTCTCTCTCTCTCTTCTTCTGAAAGCACAAAGAACAAACGCGTTATTCTCTCCTGTCGTTTTCCATCTTTTCGGCACAATTCGTGACGTCAGCAGTCTGTTCACGTGACGTCATGAGGAAATAAGCTCTCGATTGGTCCACATACGAGGGATATATCGGTTGTGAATTGTCATACCCTGCTTTGCGATGCAGTCGCCACGAGCTTTCGGCCTCGTCTCGCACGACTATCGTGCGTGATCAAAAAGATTTCACTTCGTTTAGTGCGTTTTTAGATTGCACAAGCGAAGGTAACGGCGTTTAGCCGAAAAGCGCGGAATCCTGATAGGCTCAAGGCTTATATAGTGCTCACATTGTCTGCGTGTTTTGTGAAGAAATGGGCAGCGAGTAGGAAATAGCGCCCGCAGGAAGTGAAGGCAAGAGAGAAACCACTCTTACGCCTTTGAAGTCGGAGTGGTTTAGGGACCCTTAAAAGGAAACACTAAAGAGGAAAACTATTATATAGTATTAGTAAACAGTAAATTACTCTTTCACGATACCGTTAATACCATGCTTGCTGCGAGAAGTCGCTATGTAAGCGAGAAAAACGCGCAAAAAGAAAGTGCGGTTAGCGACGCCATACATAAGTTCCCACACCAAACGTCGGGACGTCACAGATTTTGACGGCGTCTACTAGGTCCTACGTAGTTACTAATCGGTGGAAATTAAGTACATTGTCTTTTGAGGGAGCCGGATACTTAACTTACCCAAGTTTCAGGAAATTTCGTTGCGCCAATGTGGACAAAACACGAAAAAAAAAAGAAAAAAAAACTGAAATTCGTGACGTTACGATGGGATATTTAGACAATAAATTTAATTGTGAGACTTTCGACATCGATTTTCTGATCTATTAATAAACGTATGGTAGGGAAATTGTCGACACTGGAGTTTTCAGACTATAATTTACTAATTTATTGTTTCGCTTTAGTGCCCCTTCATGAACTGACTGCACGTTTCACAACAAATGTCTGCCCCTGGACGAGGGAGAAGGGGGGGGGGGAAGGGGTGCTCGACGAGGACGTTTGTGACGAAGCAGCGCCAACGCCTCGCTATCGCAAAAAGAGTCGACGTCCTCCCGCACTTACGCCGTCGACACGTACTCGCATCCTGCAATGATAAAACCGGAGGCCGATATGCAGGCGACCGTGGCGATCTGCAGTTCCGGTGGCAACAAGGATTATGTCTGCGCAGTGAATCACAACCAGGGCTTGTAACAAACTCGCCGATTATCTCACCGGTCGCGATAGCACTAAGCAGATAATGAATGAACAATATCAATTCATCAATTAAAATCGTTGAGCGAAACATACAGTACTGGAAGAAACGTTGTGGATAGTAGGCTACTGTGTGTTGTTTAGCTCAACGATTTCTTATTGATGCACCAGCTGTCAACACTTTTGATTTGTTGAGTTGCTATACGAGAAGGATGAATGAATGTATACTGACAATCTTTAGAGGGCAAAACGGGGCCGAAACCCCCTCCCTCCACCAGGGGCGTAGCCACAAATTTTTTTCGGGGGGGGGGGGGGGGGGGGCACGTGCCCGGTGTGCCACCCCCTGGCTACGCCACTGCCCTCCACCACTCTTTTGGCTACATCATAGTTGATGGTGTCGACAACTCCATGCACTTATATACTATATGGATAACGCATGTCTGTGGACTGGTTTAATCTTATACACGCCAACCGTCTATATAGACCGATAATGATGCCAAATCGCATTTGAGTGATGGAGTAAGAAGATTAACTTAAAACAAATATACAAATGGTTAGGGCTGATAAGTAGACGATGATCCACCGCGTATATGTGTACAGTTCGGTAGGCGGGACACACTGATTCGTCTGAAAAGTTAGACGGACCGCATCACAAGCGGATACGGAGCCCTCATCTCGGCTTAACCCATAGTTCGTGCTTCTTTAATGAATGAATGGAATTTCGATATGTTTATGCAACGCCACTGAAAAATCATCTGAGCGATACAGATTTTACTTACGTTGTTATTAACGAGATATTGACCAATTTGTTGCAACATTTGCTTTAGCATACGCGAAATTACACGCTTTGGTAGGCGGTCTTCGCTCTTAATTGTTTCTTTCAATCCCTTCCCTCCAGTCTAGGGTAGCAAACCGGACGCGCGTCTGGTTGACCTCTCTGTCTTTCATTTCTACCACATGCGTTTCAAACGTTGACTGGGCTACAAATGACATGCCAACAGGTGACCGATAGTATAGTGCTGCGGTTTCATACATCTACGGAAATCTTGAACGAGTCGCACTTCACGAAGCAGTTGACTATTGTACCAAGCGTGAGCCACTGCCAAGCAATGTCTACGTAGTGGACGGTATCCAGCAATCTCATTCGCGTGTCACCATAGTTGCAATCAGTTTTTGTGATGAGGCGGCACGCAAACTCTTTAAAGGGGCACAAAAGTGAAATAACATGTTTTGTCAGAGTGAAATGTCAATGCTTGAGAACGTCTAAACGGATGTCTCAAACTCACCTCAGCTAGCGGGCAGCAGTCACTAAATTTAGTCCCGCAAGGGCCGGGACAAAGGGGGGAGGGGGAGGAGGAGGAGGGAAAAATATGCTTTATATCAGTCTGGTTCCTGTAGCTTACCCGAAGAAAGCGTTATTAATTGCAATAGGTGAGAAAATAATGCGGGTGCCATCTAGCAAAGTCACAAATATTTTATTCCTTGTGAAGTCGCAGGCCGCTAGCGAAACTTCCGCGGGCCGGGAGTTTGAGATTCCTGGTCTAAAACATCAATATTATGCACAGCAGTGGTTAACTAATCAAGAAATAAGGTAAATGTAGGACACGATTTATGCCACCCGTGGGGCATTCTAGAACACAAACCCGACAGCGTAGTAAAGTCTCAGTACGATTAATCACAAAAACTCATTGATTGATATTGATTCATTGACAGCGCAAGGAGAGCCATGGACGCCTCGTCTCTGCGCGACTCGACGGACACGACCGACTCGGAGGATCGGAACTGTCTAAGCGACGACAGTAGCTGCGACGAACCGTGCTCGCCTCCCCCGTGCTCGGGTTACGGCCGCGTCTCCTCCTCGACATCGGGAAGCTCGTCGTCGCACCGCCGGCCGCGAAAGGCCACCCGGCGCATGTTCACCAACAGGTATGCACACGAGTATGTACCGTTTTTCTCTCCTTTATACTCATATCGTCGGTTCTTTTTGATGTGCATGTGTACCCTATAAGCGACTGACGAAAAAAAAATTACACCAATCTCCCGCTAAAGGGAACCATGTGTAGATGCGAAGCAGCGGGCGCTAACGCTTACACTGGCGGCGGCGTTGAGGCTGGCGCTCATCGCGATGTTGCGCAGGAGAGAAACCTGGGGAGGCGCAAAGCACGCAGTGATGGACCGCGCATGCGCAGTGGGGGGTGTGGACGCCGCGAGAAGGGATGCCTAGAGGAGAGAGGGGGGGGAGCGTAGGAGAGGAGGTGTGTGGAGAGGGTTTTCGCATGCTCAGTAAGGGTGGTCAGGTCGCACACCACTACCGGATTGAACTCCGCCATAAGCTGCTTCGCATCTAATAATCATCGGCTTACAATAGAATAAAGACAGTGTTTGTGTGATACAACGGTGGGTAGTCAACAAATTAGCCAGCGGTAAACATTTCACATTAGACAGCATCAGCAAGCACTAGCATACGCAAGCAGAAGGTTCGCCAATGTTGGTGAATGGTAAAAGTGGCTAAATTCTGGTGTATCAAATGTCAAAATCAAGGTATCAAATGCTGATATCAAGACACGCCGTATGTTAGAGGGAACAATAGAGAAGAGCCATTTTTCCCGTATTTATAAATTACCATTTAACAATATCAACATCACTACTCTCGTCGCTAGAAGACGCTTGGCAAGAGAGAAAACGCGTAAGGAAATGCAGGTGGCAACGCCACCTAGAAGTTCCCGCACTAGTCGCCGTGACGTCATAGATTTTGACAGTGTCTGTTAAAGGGACACTAAAGCGAAACAATGACCTGGTTTAGATTGACAAACTGCACTCTGAGAACTCTAATGCCATATGTTTCACTCTCATAAGTTCATTATTAGCGGAGAAAATCAAGGTTGAAGTTTTATTTTTAAATTTGGCGCCGATATCTGCGCGCGTGACGTCAGAAATTCCAAATGTATTTTTCGTATTTGCGCGACATTGGCCCGATGAAATTTTCTGAAACTTCGTATGCTAGGTCTATGGCACCCACAGATGACAATGCACCTCATTTTTGTCGATCAGAAGCTACGTGGGATTCAGTAGACGCCTTCACAATCTATGACATCACGGTGTTTGGTGCGGTAATCTCAAGGTGGCGTCTTCACCCGCATTTTCTTTTCGCGTATTTTCTCGCTTACCAAGCGTCGTGTCGCGGTAAGAGTGGTGTTTTAATATCTGGGGTTTAACGTCCCAAAACCACGATATGATTATGAGAGACGCCGTAGTGGAGGACTCCGGAAATTTTGACCACCTGGGGTTCTTTAACGTGCCCCTAAATCTAAGTACACGGGCCTCAAACATTTTCGCCTCCATCGAAAATGCAGCCGCCGCGGCCGGGATTCGATCCCGCGACCTTCGGGTTAGCAGTCGAGTGCCATAACCACTAGACCACCGTGGCGGGGAAGAGTGGTGTTTTCGGGATTGCGAAATTGTGCTTAACTAATACGCGAAAAATCGTTTTGCCCTTTAGTGTCCCTTTAAGGCCTGCATAGTTCTTAGAATCGGTGAAAATGAAGTGCATTAGTCCTCCAAGGGGACCAGATACTTGAAAGTATCGAGTTTCAGGAAATTTCGCTGTGTCATTATGGTCAGAATGCAAAAAAAAGATGCCACTGAAAACCAAAACGTGATGCTGGCATTCATGAGCGGAAATATCAGCGCGAAAGTTAAAGGTGAGACTCTCACCTTCAGTGTGTTGTCTAACAAGAAACCTTTAACGGTGAAATTAAGAGATTTCAGAGAATAACTTATCAGTATAAACTGATTCATCAGGGGCGTAGCCAGAAGTTTTTTTCGGGGGGGGGGGGGGGGGGGGTTCAACCATAGTTCATATACGTTCGTGCGTGCGTTTGTAGGTGGGCGTGTATATACACTTAAGGAAAACTGGAAAATTTCGGGGGGGGGGGGTTTAGGTCACCCCTCCCCCCTCCCCCCCCCCTGGCTACGCCACTGTGATCCATGGTTTCACTTTAGTGTCCATTTAAGCCTTACATGGGGAAGGGAGGGTGCTCTGGATTGCGTAGGCCGCAAACTCCTTAGCTTAATATCGCCCCTCCACAAGACCTATCCGATACTTCGGCGCCTTGCCTAAGTAACAACAAAATACGGGCTTACATAAACTGTACCATTTATTTACAGCGATACATGGACTTCCACTTACAAATATTAGGCGACTGCGATTGCAGCTCTGGAACTACTGTCGAGCGCTTTGCATAGCTGGTATCTACAGTGCAGTCTTATGTACACAGTTAACGTTGTCGGGACTTCCCGTCATCTTAACTAAGATTTACGAGCTCCCACGCGTTGCTTACCGAACAAAACAAATAATGAGACCGAACTTGCGTTTCCCCTCCCTTTTAACCATTAGGGGCTCTTTTGTCACATCTGCTTTATTGCTGTGGATGTGCTATGTCACCTTCAATGAAAATGTTGGCTCATTAGAAGAACGGATAAATTGCACTGTTGGCACATTGATTATCCATATGCATCATAAGCGCAATGCAGTCCTGCATAATGATTTTTCTCGTGTAGAATTCATGAAGCACTGGTGCACATATTTGTATCTGTGTTTAATGGCGAATTTTTTTAGGCATACAGTGACATGCCTGCGTATCGTGGCAACTGCAGTGTTGTCAAATGTATGCACACTGTCAAGCTTTATTGTTAGTTTCTGTTACGAATTGCTTTGCTGTCATGTAGCGTATTTACTCGCGTAATCCAGTCACTTTTTCTTGCGGTAATTTGATGCGAAGTTGTGAAAAGGGTGGGAAGGGAGGGAGTTGCGACAATTAACGTACATGGTGCCAAAAAAGGATCGTGCTTTCTTGAAACATAATGTTGCTTCTAAACAGCTCTTAGCGATAAGAGCACAGGTTCCATACACAAGCAGGTACTGCAATATATTTGCACATGCTAGCTGTACACCACAGCCACTTATTATTACACACCTTTTCAACGGACAGGGCAAGCATCTCCTTTCTGGACTGTGGCACAGGAGTACAAAGGCTGTCTTACGGTGACGTCATTGCCTCGTCAGAGCATTTTCGGGGGCCAAGCGTATCTACTATGGGTGTGCGAATAGTGAATCGAATAGCGACGACACCGAATCGAATACGAATACAAATCGAACACTGTTCGAATAGTTTTCGAATAGTAAGACAACCACTGTCAATGTAGCCATAGATTAGTATAGTAACAATTTTTAAAACAGCCCAAAAATTCCACAACGTTTTAATTGAAACAAATATTCACAAGCTTTAACAAAGGACAAAATATACCACAATTATTTAAACTTAGACAAGCTCGTATACAGCAGCAAATAGAGCCTTCGAAATTTTTTGTAACTGCGGGATGAAATAGAGAAGCGACTGCAGTATTCAAGGTGGTACTTTGTGCACAGCTTTTAATTAAAATTGAAACAAATATTAAGCAAGTTTCATGAATTACCATTATTACGAATGCCGTGGTAGGGCATTTATGTCATGTCATGTAGTGGATTAATGGCACCGTCGCTTCGGTGACACTCGAGTGTTCAGCAAAAATGCCTTCAGCTTGTCATCAGTGTGGCGTCGTTAGTACCCTCATTACGTGAGCTGTATGCATCTGGATAATTCGGTGATGAAAGCAGGAAAAGTTACCCCTGGCTGTTTCGACGTTTCGTTCATTCAAGCATTTTTATTGTTGCTCATTATTCGAAAGATGTTCGAAAAATATTCGGTGTTTCGAAAATGCACTATTCGATTCGAGCACCGAATCGAAAAGAACGATATTCGCTTCGTTATTCGAAATTTTCGAATATTCGCACACCCCTAGTATTTACCCCAGCCCAGAGGGGATTATGGAGGCACCCAGTGACCCTTCGTCGAAAATGTGTTAAGAGACCTTCCGGGAGGAAACAAGATCGGCATACGTTCAGTTTTCCATCATAACTACTCGCTTACCTTGTAAGATGAATTACCAAAGAAATACCATTTAAACTGTGTTTATCTGTGTGTGCGTGCTTGTATGAGCGCGTGTTTGTATGTGCGTAACCCGCCTGCAGCGCCGCGCCTTCCCCTGGCGGTCTTCGCCGCTCTCTCGTTCCACGCAGCCGCGAGCGATGGCGGCAGCAGAACGTGAACGGTGCGTTCGCCGACCTGCGCCGCCTGGTGCCCACCCACCCGCCGGACAAGAAGCTCAGCAAGAACGAGATCCTGCGCCTGGCCATCCGCTACATCCGGCTGCTCAGCTCGATACTGGATTACCAGAGACGACGAGACCAGCAACTGTGCTGCACCGCCGCGGCCGCCGCTGGGGGGCGCTGGCAACGGCATACACGCCAGAGACGCCAACCTGCTCCTGTTGTGCTCGGTGCGCGTAAAGCAGGAGCCGCCGGACGACACGGCAAATGGACCCACGCCTCCCAGCTCGCCGGCGTCTAGTCTGAGCAGCATGGCCGAGCCGTGACTAGGCCTAACTCTCCTGGGAGAGATGCGTGTACTGGTTGTTACATACATTTAGGTAACGTTGTGGTACTGGTGTCACCAACTTTTGTATATAAACCTCGATAGCGGCATTGCGAGAAAGTGTAGCGCTTTCACTTCCCAACTTCCTCTTGTGTTCATACGCACAGCGCGCACGCGCAGTAAAATGGGATGAACTCGCGAATGCTTCCAAGGTTATCCCAGCTTCTTAAGCTCGTTGGTTGGTCCGGTCACACAGCCATTCACAAGCCTCGCTAGGGGCTTGCCGAAATATGATGGACTACTAGAGCGTAAGTAACATCGCCCCTCCCTTATACCCTCCAACCCCAGAAAAAAAAACAAAAAAAAAACGAGGGATTTGATTGACGGCGTGACTAATGGCCTCACTTCGTGAGCACATACCGGACAGATCCCCACCGATATCATGTTTATGTCATGGTATGAGCACAGTATCACGGCTACGAACAACGCGCTTTGATGTAATGTCTTCAGTGCAATATAGCCACTAATGTACTTAGTTGCGAATGAAATGAAACAGCAAAGCGCTTCGCCAAACCTGGCTTCTCCGCAATGTTGAGGCGCGTAAGGAGAAGCCCGCTTTTATAATGTCCTTTACTTTTCACTTGCCGTATTACTCGGTGTATACGGTCAGCTACGACACGGAAAGAAAAAAAAAACTAAATGTACAAAGATTCTTCAAGCGTACAGAGTCGAGCCCGAGAGATATCCGTTCCGAGAGTGATGCTCGAACCGATCGCACACAGGGACAACTCACAACCTGCATTCGCCAAGAGAGCCTAACAAGTTGCTACGGATCGCGCAAATGCCCGATGACTACAACACCCAGTAAGTCAATTAGCAGAGTAATCATGTTAAACACATTGAAGGACTAGTATTGGAAAAGAAGACGAGGCTAAGTATGTCGCCGGCAATGCTTCCTTCCTCGGTAACACTAACGGACTCCATTATTTCCGTTTTGCTTTTTACATCTGGGCTCCGAACAGAGCGGTCTGTGTAACATGACAAAGTCATACAATGCAGTCATTGTTGAGCATGTCAACTTGTGTTTTAAGCCCTATAACCCTCAGTACGCGCCAGTGGCGTAGCCACTGGCGCGTACTGAGGGTTATAGGGCTTAAAACACAAGTTGGCACACTGAGCACGTGCCCCCCCCCCCCGAAATGTTTTTTCACCATGGCATACAGAGCGAAAAATGACCATTTCAAGGAGGTGCCCCCCCCCCCCCCCTCCGAAATCAAGGAGGTGCCCCCCCCCCCCCCCTCCGAAAAACATTTCTGGCTACGCCCCTGGTACGCACACATTCGATTTACATGTCTCCTGCGAGGCTGCCAAAGTAGCGCCGCAACGGAACATATGTTATTTGTTTCTGAGAAATAAAAAGAAATCTTCATATAATATTACGCGTTGTCACGTTTATGGTTATAGTCGGCACGACGCGTGGTTCAATGTCCGAGCGTGCAGTGACGCTCACTCACGAAAGGAAGTGTTACGCCGTGCATCCCTGCTCGAATCATGGGCGTGCGCACGGTTCCCCATTGGGGAGGGGGGAGCGAGGGGCTGGGGGCAAAGATTCATCGCAGCATTCCCCCCTCCCCTCTATTAGTCTAGTGCGAACGAAATCAAGAGTCGCAATGAATGCATAAATGAAAATAAAGCGATGACGTGCTCCTCACAACGGACTGCCTTTGGTTCAACTCTTTCCGGGAGCCAATGAGAGAAACCGCTCCTGCAGTGCGACATGAGGATGTTCTCGGTCGTCATTTTCGTCAAAAACCTGCTTGGCCATAACCCTTCACTTTGAGCAACGGCGGGACAGGTCTGCAGCTGGGTAAAGGCATGGGGCAGACTTGACACCCCTTTCAGGTGAATGCGGGCGGAGGGTGGCGGTCGCCTCCCCTAATTTATATTTTATTTATATCGCATTTAGGTGCATGATACAAGAGAGCTCTAGTAGTAAACGTTATTCGAAAGGCGTGTCTCATGAATATTACAATGTAACCATAAGCGTGCGCTGAGTTCCACTTCAAGGGGGGGGGGGGGGGGGGGGCGAAGGTTCATCGCAGCGCCCCCCCCTCCCTATTATGTTAATGTATGGGGCTTGACTTTGCGCCCGTCTCTTGACCCCCCGCTCCCTATTATGTCAATGTATGGGGCTGGCTTTGCGCCCCCCCTCTCCTCCCCCCCCCCCGTGCGCACGCCTATGAAATAAGAGTATATTAGTATATTAGCTAGCGAAAACCAAAATTCGTCCGTCCTACGCGCGCATTAACTGCTAGCGCGTATGTACCACAAAAATTGGGCCAATCCCACCCAAGTATTCGTCCAGTAAGAATGAAGAAGGGAACACACGGGCGGCGAACACCAATCAATTTTCTGCACAGACGTAACGAATAATTGAGACATACTTTAATGAACCGTCGGGATTAATGCACAGTGTTAAACACAGTGGACCACCCGTTTCAGCTTTGGCATGGTTCACCATCTCTATACGGAGTGTTTGGCAGCATAGGCGTACAAGGGGGAGAAGCAGGGCAGAGTTTGCCCCCCCCCCCCCCCTAATTGGGAAACCTGCGCACGCCTATGTTTGGGAGGTTATTTCTTCTCGGTTTTTCGTTCTAGATATAACGTATATATAAGCACCACCACCTTAAGAATAAGTCGCTCATAGCGCGTTTGACAAAGAAGACGTGGTTAGCGGACGCACGCTTATCCCCGTGCCGTATAGCTACACGGCACGTTGGTGTTTCGAGCTGTGAAAGTGCAGAAGAGGGGGGGTGTAAAGCCGGCGGAAATAAGAGCGAGGCGTCTACGCTGCGGGCAGCCGAAAACGGAACCAGGCGCCGTCAAACCGGACGCAGATAAGAGAGCGTAGGAGCGGGGGGCGTCCGGCAGAAAAGAAAAGCCGCGCCCGAATGTGGTCCGCTCACAAGCGCAGTGACTACGACGCGGCACGATGGCATACCAGCCCGCGGCTTCGAGCGGAAAGCCGTCTCGTGTTTCGCGAAGGGGGAGACTATGGTCCAGAGATAATTGTTTGCCTCCCAGGGTCACTCGAGGGTCAGCGCTGACCGAGCAGTACTGGCTGAAGGCTTCGAAGCCACTTATTTGGGTCGAAGAGCGGGGAATACATTTTAAGGCGAAAGCCTAAGATGCCGCGTCAAACGCCAAAATCGGCCGTCGGCTTCAACGCGATGTGATGCAAAAAGTCATCATCGCGTGATGACGTCACAGATCGCCCAAATTTTGTGACGTCA
Organism: Rhipicephalus appendiculatus; assembly: GCA_030522465.1. NCBI lineage: Eukaryota > Metazoa > Arthropoda > Arachnida > Ixodida > Ixodidae > Rhipicephalus > Rhipicephalus appendiculatus. Next base: position 6,834 of record JALIZH010009587.1, on the reverse strand, counting down.
TCATGATGTCATCGCATGACATCGTCGATTGGTCACAGGTGGGCCGATCACGGAGGCAGCGCAAAATCAGGTGAGGTGCACAAAGCATGATGTATCCGATCCTGGAGGCAATGCAAAACCACGGCAGGTGCAGAGCGCTTTCGGATGGGGCGGGGGAGGACTAAATAGATCGACTGAGAAGAAAAAGAAGAAGGAGGCGGCTTTCGTCTTAGGCGAATGCATAAGGGACTGTGTGTTTTTTGGGCGTCATTTCCACATGTCGAAGTTCTTCGTAAGGTAGGGAATAGTGTTCCGTGGTATACTGATCGGAAGTATACGCAGTCTTCAAGCATGATGGCCTATTGTCTTGGTAAGTGCGTTGAACTTGTAAACTGTACCATACGGAAAAAAAATGTTTCCGGTTGACTTCTAGGACGAGACCAGGCTGTTATAATCCGGATTTTGATGCATCTTTTATGAAGCGAATGCGTCTGTACGTTAAACTGTACGAGATATTAGAAAGAAAAGTCCCTAAATGATGTAAGTGGGTTTGTGTGTGAGAGAGAATTGGATTGCGGGAGTGGGAAGACGAAGATCCCTTTTGACTCTCGAAGCTGGTTGAAAAAGTGCATGACGCAGCCAACAGTGGTGTTTCGGTGTCATAACACCCCGCGAAATTTTCTTATGCGCTGCATACCCCCCTCCCCCGAATTCCCGCTGGATTTTTTTACGTATATATTTCAGTGAATGAAACTACCCTTCGGCTTTATTAAAGCAGAAAAAAAATATGAATAAGGTATTTCTTAGGAGCAGGCTTTCCTTTTATTTTACTTTTTTTTTACCGGTGGTGTATAACACCCCCCCGAATAATTTTTCGCGACGCCACTGCCCATTTTATATTCCGCAAGGGCAAACTCGCAATGCTGCATCCTTGCCGGCCAGCTTAAGCAATTGGACGCTAGAACAGCAAAGTGCTTTCTCATCGCAGGCATATCGCAGATTAACCGTGGTAGAGCTACCAAAAGTATGAAGATAAGTTGTTGACCTCAAATGCCAGCGGAAAGGCAAGCGCTTCACATACGTTGTTACACTCTGCAACTGTTCTAAAAATATCAGATACTTTCTTGAGCACGAGTAACGCCGTAAGCTCAGCGCTGATGGGAATCGCGAGGCTTTCTTCTGCTCTCCAAAGCGCGTGCAACAAAATCTGGCCGTCGTTTCAGAGCTGCAGTTCTCATGTCGCGTCACCGCGCATCGTCGCGCACTGAGATATAAGCGTGTGGAGGCAGGTCATTGCGTTAACCGAAGCTCACAGTTCAGTGGCACGCGCGAGCCGGCGAAAAAAACAACACAAAAAACAACGCAGGAGATATAGTGAGAATCGCGTGCTATATTGAATAAGTGGGGTGAATAAGCCGTAAAAAAAGAGATACACAGCTTGCTCCTCCCGTTTTTAATCCTCGACGATCCTTTTGAAAAACAATCCGTGCCCTCGCCTACTCGGCTCGGGATAATGTGGGGCGCGCGGCGATGGCCATTTTTTTTGCCTCAGCAGCACGAAATGCCTCCCTCCCTATCACCAGCGCCATCTTTATTTCTCGACATGCGCGGCGCACTGCGGAATCGGGGGGGGCTGCGCGACGTGGCTGTGCCGATTGGCTTTGAATTATCGTGTTGACAGAGGGAACGAAGGTCAGGCCGGTGGCTAATGGCCGCGAAATTGGAAGGGAGCGAGCGACTGGTCTTCTCTCTCGAACGCCCGAACGCGCAGCGGTTGCACCCGTACAGAGCGTGCCGAAAGGAATAGGCGGCAGTCAGTCTGAGCGCTTCGAGTTCCCATTTCCGCTTGTGCGGGTGCGCGCGCGCGGCGAGAGGGGGGCGCGCCGGGCGTTTTCCCACGCCAGGAGACGACTCCTGCACAGCGCCGCCGCCACCATTTCAATGTGTGCGCGGCGCCCGGCGGATTAGTTCAGCTTCTTCGCACCCGACAGCGAAGCTACCACCAACCGAGCGACCGTCGCCTGAATGATTTTGTTTCTTTCTGTTCTAGGCACGGGCGCTGGTCGTATAGTCGCATCAGAGCACTTTCAGGCTCTCTTTTCCGCGCTGGAGCCCAGATATGCGCAAGCACGCGACAGACGCATGTGGTGATGACGGCGTACGCCGATAGGTGACGCGCGCGGCGCTTGCACCTGCGATGGTGGTACGGTGGAAGAAACGAGACGCGTGCAAGCGTGGTGTTGCGAATACGCATAGAGGTTATTTTATGACGCGGGATCGGCGGGGATAAGGAAAAAAATGGTCATGGCAAATCTGATGCAGTTATGAAGCCTCGTAACACGCGGAGGCGTGCGCAGCCAATGGTTGGCTCTCTGGCTTCGATCACGCACCAGTAGTCTACGCCAGCTAGGATATTCGCTACTATTTTGAGGCCTCTGTTCGGCAAATAACTTTCGTGGTAGAATGCAACCCATACGCGTGGTTACTTCAAATTAGCCCGTGGAACCGCTGAAGACAGCAAACATTACACCGCGGCTGCTGGTAACGTATAGTTCAAATCGATGCTAGCGAATGATCACGCTGCATAAGTATGCGTCCACATTTTTATGTCCTTCATGCTGTGGCAACATATGATCTACCATGTGGTGCTCAGAGTTAAGGACAGCCTATGCACTAACGCTAGCCTTCAAACAGCAGGTTTCGCAGGTGCGGTATACATATACAGAACTCTGCGCCAGGTACCACGGAAAGCTTGACAGGGAACATAACCACGAGGGCACCATCCATTCATCATGAGCTGAAGCGACGTACAGCGGTAGCGAGGTGCTAATATAGGCATAAAAACTTCAAAGGTGAAACCGTTTTAGCCGAGAATTAACTAAACAAGGTTGTAGACTGACCAGCATTGTTTAAACGAGAACTCGGATTCTGTGCCAAGGCAAGAAAGTCGACGTATATGCGAAAGGTTTCCCAAGTTCGGCACGATTATCGAGTGTACGACAATTGATAGTGTAACTACAGCCTGCAGTTGTAAAGCAAGTATGCATAGTACGCATCCGGTGTATAGTACGCACCGGACACATCTCTGTGTTGATCGACACAGGTATCCGGAGGCAGCTCAACGCACTCTGTACACGGGAACTGTCACACACAATGTTACTCGTGTCCTGCGTAAAGTGCTACATATAGCCAGGAAGCTACAGAATTTTAGCGTAGTTTTCTGGCTACGGCTAGTGTCATATACCCGGCATCCGATTGCGAGTCTATGAATTCCAGACACGACGGCCTACAAATATGAACACGTGCATTATGGGGGGCTCTCAGAGTACACTAAACGAAAAGGAAAAGACGGGATCCAAGCCGGTTATAAATGTTAGCCTACACATTTCGCAATTCCACAGCGGGCGAGCGCGGGTATTCGCCGGGATGCCGCAGGGCCGCGAAGGGGCAACGGTTCTCCCCTGCGGCCTCTTATCAGCCGCTGCCAGGCGCGCCGGCGAGTATTGATCGGGGCGCGCCGTCGCAGCTTAAAGCGCTATTGGTGAAGCAAGGCAAACGGGTACGAGAGCGAATCAAGAGAAAGAGGCTGTCTTGTTGCCTTCGCAACTTTGAGAGCTCTTGAGAGCTAACAACGAGTTTGTACCGCATGTTAGGCAAACCTTAGCGAAAAGTGAACGTTGTCTTCGCGTGCAATCCACCGCCACGGAAGTCGACATGCAAAACCACCCGTTTACTTACATTTAAACGCACATTGAAGAACACCAGGTGGTCAGAATTATTCCGGAGTATCCGTCACCTCGGTGTGATTCATAATACCATGATCGTCATGCCGTATACGCCAAGTAGCGCACTTTGACGAGGACAAGAGAGACTCGACACTCGCTGCACTCACCAATTCGCCCACCTTTCAACCTTGTTGAACTTAATTTCCATTACAGCGGGCTCTTTCATATGTTCTTACAATTTCAACCAGTATGAACCCAGCTATCTGGCCACAGTTATGGCAGTATGAGTTTGCAGGACGTGTGCCCCAAAGTAGTCGAAAAATGTGTGGTTTTCTTCAACCATCTTCAACCTTATTGAAGATCGTTATGGATCATTTATTTGGATAGCTGCGCGACGACAGGCAAAGAGAAGGAAGAGGAAACGACAGCTCTCCATCTATTTTTTTATAAGAATATCGGCCTTCGCGCTGCTAATCAAAGGTGCATCGTTACCAGCATGCCCGTTCATCAGCCCTCGCGAATCCCATAATGTGTAGTTAATTTATACCGTTGTCACATGGGCAAATTTGATCGTGATCAGCGCCGATCCGGATCGGACTTTTTGATCGCAATAACAAGTTGGTCGCTGCCACACTGTACAGCCTAATCCAGATCGAGTTGGGCGCACACGTCACCCAAATCGCGATCACGGAGCCAGATCGATGCCCAGGGCGATCGTATTGATCCTGATTAAGCCAGATCGCGATTAAATGTGACCATGTAGCAGCACCCGATCCAGCTCGAGTCTAATCAGGATCAGCCCTGATTGCGATCAAAAGTGTCCGCCTGAAACTGGTATTATACGCTAGGCTTTGCATGACCGATCTTGAAGGTTAATTTCACCATCATATATCCATTAATAACGGAGAAAATCAAGGCAGAAAGTTTCACTTTTACATTTCGCGCTGAAATTGACTCACGCACGTGAAATCACGGATTTCAAGGTCTGTTTTTCGTATTTTGGCGACATTGGCGCGACGAAATTTCCTGAAACTTGATATGTTAAAGTCAATGGCCCCATCAGACAATGTATTTCATTTTTACTAACTAGGAACTACGTAGGACTTAGTAGTTGCGGTCAAAGTCTATGAGGTCACGTCATTTGGTACGGGAATTTCAAGGTGGCGTCGCCACCCGCTTTTTCTTCTGCGCGTTTTCTCGCTTACCAAGCGTCTTTTCTCGCAGCAAGCGTGGTGTTTTCGGTTTCGTGAAAGAATAATTTATTAATACGCGAAAAATCATTTTTCTACTTGGTGTCCCTTTAACGAAGGACACACAGTCGCGTCCGCGTTCTCTAACTCGTTTCGAGGGCTACGCGGAAGCAGACGGGCCCATCACTACCGAACTCCGGGCGCCTTCGTCGCAGGGTGGCGTTGCTGCCCCGGATGGGACAGTGCGGCAGCCACTAGGTGTGCGGCGGCCGGCAGCGCGCGCGTGGCCTGTGCCTGAGCAGCCTGCACCGCAACCGGCACAGCCAGGGCGCCCCCCGAGCCTTCGCAAGGGCTCGGCGAGCATGCCGCCAGCCGCCACCGGTGCGGCAGCCGAACCCGGTACCTCGGCTGCTCCGCCGGCACCGCCGTCGTCCGCGCCTTGCTCGCCGGCCGGGGCCGGAACACTGCCGCTACTTGAGCTGCTCGATTCCGGCGTTGGGTCGAGAAACCTTGAGAGATGGAGAACGTACGGGTTCAATGCCGCGTCGTCAATTATCAGGCTATAGTTCATCTATTTTTTTAGTTCACTTCGTTCTTTTCGGTCACGAATTATGATAAACTGCAGGTAAATTTCGCAAATTTACACAGCTTTATTACAAAGCACCGCAGGTTAGGTGTGCGTGCTTGATTGTAGTTTGAGGTTGGGAAAGACGCTTATAATTCAACTGTTAAGACAGTAAAGCGCAGCTTCATGATGTAGGAAAGGAATAAGGGAATATAGTGAAAGACGGCACAGGAGTACAGGGGACGCAGCCAGAATAAGGTCATAGCATGAGGGAGAAAAGGAACAAAGAGGAAGGAGGTAGCAGAGGACCGAGAAGAAGAAAGGAAAAAGGCAACACAGGGAAATGCCAGAGGGCAGGAGTAAAATAAAAAAAAAAACTGCTCCTCCGCACACACAGGTTCACCAATCGTACCCCCTGGGGTGGGTCAGTGGCTTGAAGCGTTACGCGAACTGACCCTCGGTAGCGGGTTAACAACCTGGCTCCAGGGGCGGCACGCAATTGGAGGATGCCGCGCAAAAAACGCTCTACAAGAGTTTACCAGCAGGCCTCCACTGCTGGACTGTAAATATTGGATTGGATTGGGGGGGGGGGGGGGAGGTGCCTCATTGAAATGGTAATTTTTCGCTCTGTATGCCATGGCGAAAAAAAATTTCGGGGGTTGCGCGTGCCCGGTGTGCCACCCCCTGGCTACGCCACTGCTGGAGTAGCCTGGCGAGGCGGGGGTGGGAGGGGCGATGGGGGTTCAAACTCCCCTCGAATTTTTTCAATATTGCATGTACACACAACACACACACAACAAATACACAAACAACACACGCACACACGAATATACATAAAGGGTGGTTATGCATGTTGGGTGCTTGGTTACGCACAGCGCTTAACGTCAAACGTTTTCTTTCATGCCATTTTTAGAGAGAGCTGACAAACTCGAACAAATGCACTGTGATCGTAGAATGACCGGCAAGGAACATTAACTGGAAACCTAATAATGGAAAGTAAAAGTAGATATTGTAGCCGTTGTGTATTATTGATTACATTGTCTGGCTAGTGAGCCCAAGACTTAGTACTCCAGTCCATTTTGACGAGGGTTAAATGCAGAGATGCCATCGTAATTAAGTAAGATTATGAGAACTTCGAATATATCCAAATTCGGTGGTCGATAATGCGTTCCCGATGATAAATACGATTATTTGTACCTAACTTTCATTTGAGCCCCTGTGAAGTTCTCGGCGAAAAATAAGGATGTTCTTAAACCTACTGATTATGAATGAGGCGTCCTCACGCGTCGTTTAGCTTTCACAGACGTTGGCGGCCTTATATTTTACAGGACTAATCTATTTATAGTTCCCTGTCTTCACTGATTATAAACAGGAT
>JALIZH010009585.1:70000-190680 GCA_030522465.1 Rhipicephalus appendiculatus | reverse complement strand
CACGAACATTAGGGTCTATTCGAAAAGCGGTTCCGAGACCTGGCATGGCTCTGTGGTAGAATGCTTGATTGCCACGCACAATGCTTGGGTTCGATTCCTGTTGGGACCCTGACGTTTATGATTTGCATTCGTCCGGTCAACGCTGCTGATGACGTCAGCTTTTTTAACGCTCTGGCGTTAAAAGTACCAATGTTTGTCTCGCCGTTCCTAGGTAGTCTAAACTGTCAATCACCTGTGGCACATACCCGCATGCCTGTGGCACATACCCGCCCCGTGGTATGTGCCACAGGGTTTGCCCGAAAGAGTTTGACGACGTACGCGACGGGATTGTCATTATTCATGTCACGACCAGCGAGTCATATTCGTCAAACCATCTTATTCTCACATACTTATTTTGGTCTACCCCAAGTTAAAGGGGAAATCACGAGATCACCCAGACGTAGGCGGCTAGATAGATAGATAGATAGATAGATAGATAGATAGATAGATAGATAGACAGATAGATATATACGTAGATAGAAACGCTAAAAGTGCCTGCAGTACGCAAAGAAATGCTTCGCATTTAATATACATACACGGACTCACAAAAACAAGTGGTCAAGCGGCGTGGCGTTATATGTATGTATGTATGTATGTATGTATGTATGTATGCATGTATGTATGTATGTATGTATGTATGTATGTATGTATGTATGTATGTATGTATGTATGTATGTATGTGTGTGTGTGTGTGTGTCTGTGTGTGTGTTTTGATGTGAAGGTGTTCTTTGTGACGTTCTGATAGTCATAAGGAGTTACTCCCGAGACGCAGGGGTCTGGCACATTGTCCCTTTCAGGTTAAGGAATTTAGTGGTGTTATTTTAGTGGTTTTATTTTCGTGACGGAAGTTTCAAAACCATGCCATCACCAAAATACGTAAACTGAAGTGCCAGACCTCACCCTGCCAAAAGTTAGTCCTTATGACCTTCAGAACATCATGAGGGACACCATCACAGCAAACAATGAACTATCTACGTACCAACATTGCCACTGACACAACTATACACCTATCGGATAAGATACCTTCAACCAACCAAGCTAACATTCCGTCACAAGGACTGAACTTCTGCCCAATAACAAAATTTTTCAATGAATTCCAGCTACTCGAAGATCATGACAATATCGCCACGAACTTGCGACTACGCCCGCGTTTTCTAGACTTTTTCAGCCTTAAAAACACTCATGACCATCCAACAAGCGATTGAACACCGAGCGCTTACCACGAGAAAATATTTAGATATGTATATCACCGCGGTACAGAATGACATAGTCGAAACATACCACAGCCAAAAGAAAGGCCAGACAACCTCTCAAGATCCGAGAGGGCATGCGTTACGAACACTCAGAAATATGAGACATATCGATAAAACCTGCTGACAAAGGAGGCGGGGAGCAGTTGTAGTGCTCGGTGCAACCGAGTATATACAAATGGAATACATTCAGCTTAGTGACTGGAAACTCCACAAGTGCCTTTGAGTGGACCGCACACTTCAATACACAGACATCATTACCCGAGAATTAAAAAAAAACAAAGCTGTTAAACAAAGGAATGATAACTCTTAAGGAACACAACCAAATGGGACCAGTACACCCCCGCCCGTCACGCTTCTGTGTGATACGAAAAATACAATGTAGGCCAGGACGCCCAACTATAGCGTGCGTAGACACAGTAACCGAACGTACACCTGGATAGGTTGATCCGCTTATCAACCCCAATCCTTGTTCACTAGATTCATGCGTTAAAGGTACCACCCACTTACTTCGAGACCTTTAATCTATTTATTCCGCAAAATTCGTATTTAGTCACCCCATCCTCATACATATTATGACGGCTTAGAAGCACTGAAGCATATGTATGCGCCTCATAGGCGCCCTGAAAACCCTGATTGTGATACCATTGAATGATTAACGTCATTGGTCTTAGAGGAATTGCTAAAACTTATCTATAGCTACAACACCGTACACCCTACAACTCAGTTTACACACACGTACTCTCAGGCAGCCGTAAACTTTCTCGGCTTGGCTTTTATACACAATGATAAACTCTCCACAACAGTATACCGCAAACCAAGAGAACGACAACATTATCTCCATTATCAGTGCCAACCGCGTCATTGCAAAAATAGTATCCCCGACAGCCAAGCTTACTTTGAAAGAGTTTCTTCAAAACAGGAGGATTTCGACATTAGCACACAATGTATAAGGCCCGTATTCACAAACGCTCCTCGACTCAAAACTCGATTTCAAGGGAACTTTGAGGGTGGTTTCGCGTTGCGGAAATCACCCTCGACTCGAAGCGCTCAACAAATGGAGAGAATCCTCAGTGTGGTGTTCCAGGATCTCGAGGTAGCCCAGACGCTCCCTTGAGCGCTCCTCAAGAATAGCTGGCACCTAAACATGGTGAAGGTATCATCATTGGGCCGTTTTTTTCTTTGGAATTTCATCTTCGGATTCACCATGTTTCCGATGAACTTGGAAGGTAGGGTGAAGCAACGAATTATGTGTCTAGGCAATGTTTATGGGATCACCTGAATGCTTTGGAAGAGTACAGTGACGCGGAGTTCAAGAGCTTGTTTCTGCCGTGGACGTGCGTAGGGGCTCCTTTCTATGAAAATTATTTCACTAGGTTCTCCGTATTCATGAGCAGTTCTCATATATCAGTGCATGGGAGCATATTTCCACCTGCTTTAAGCACGAACAATTTGTTTACATGTTGGAACTATTTACTTGCGTGTCGCGCGTACGTCCCTCTTTCCTTGCGAGTCTTTTTTTGCCACCGAATATTAAGGATCTCCCAGATTTTGCGGAGCTTTTTTTTTGTTCGTGGCCTATTGCGTGACTGTGAGTTGTAGTCAGCACAGAGGTTTCTCCATTCATTGTTCTTCCCTTCTGCAGAATTGTTATTTATGGGGCGGTTTCCAATCACGCGTGCGTACTTTTGAACTAGTGACCTCGGAAACTCCCGCTCCTCCTCTAAGTAAACAGAGCGGAGTGAGGGCTCTTTGTTACTGGGGCTGTTTTTCGCTTTCTTCCCTTGCCTCTTTCATCGTAGAGATGAGCCTCAATGCAATGGAATGACAATCAGTGCGTGTCAACATAAACAACGGAAGCTTGATCGGGTGCGGTGTGCACCAACGAGCCGTCCGCTGTGTAGTCTGCCACACACAGGGCCTTTGCACAGCATCGATCTAGCACAGAAGTCACTGGTTTAAATAAACAGTTTTAGTAATATAAGAACGTCGAGGAAATTTAGACAGTCCTCTTTCTTCTTCTTCGTCTTTTTTTGTGTTAAAACTAACCTAAATGGACTAGAGCTGCGCTACGATGCATTCGCCAACATACGGCGCTCTCAGAGGGATGCGTTCGTTTGCACCATTTTGGTCGTCTGCATGATTTGTTTCGTCTTCGAACCATTCATTCTACGATCACGTTTTCTGGGCGATGCGATCTAGGCCGTGAAAGATAAGTCGAGCGGGTGCAAGTAAGACTCAGCTATTGCAGTGTTCTTTCTTACACCACTTTATACGTGTTTGCCGCCTTACAGCGGAATATGTCTGTGGAGAACTAAAAACAACAGCACAGTACGTGTTTCTCCTTTCGAAAGATTCTTCATCTTGAGCAAGCTAATAAAAATCAGATTGCCAGAATAATAATATTGCCACACGCGTTTATAAACTTTACCTTGATGTATTCGTGCGTCAGCTACAAAAACTGTTATCAACCCTCATCGCAGACCATGCCACAACGTCTAGGAAGCTTCGCGATTGTTTCAGATCATTCCGTCAAGGTTGCGCGCAGGACGCGAATGGTGTAGTTTATTCCACAGCTTACGCGGCCACCATCGATAACGCTGGAATCTTCAGTAGCACATGTATAAAAGCCGATGTGCTTTACCGCTTGTGAGTTTTATCGAAGGCCGCTATCTGCTGTATTTTTGTAGTTTGTATTTCCATTCCCCAGCCACAAATTTTTTTGCCAAATAAGGAGTTTCATATTGGATACTCCAACTGCTGAATTCGTCAACGTCACGACCTTGTGACAATAGGCACACTGCACGTACACAGGGGTCCACTGTTAAAGGGAACATCGGAGTGTGGCGGCCACTCGTCGCCACCCCCCGGCCGGCGGCTACGATGAGTTTTGCGCAGGCGCAGTGCGCCTTGTGAGCCCTACTCTTTCGTCCTCCGCTACCGTCTACTTCGGCGCTGCCAATAGTCGCGAAAGGAAATGTTCATTCGATGAAAGAACAGCACGCACTGCGCTTGCGCGAAACTGGTTACACCCGCCGGCCGGCGGTCGCGCCGAGCGGCCGGTGGCCCCTGTGTACGTATGTCGTGATCTTCGATGCGTGCATAGAAGCAATAACGAAACCTGCTATCGTTCACTCGCACAGAAAGCTGTTTTGTAGCCGGACACAACAACGTCCGTATACCTGTGCCACCACAAAACATGATAGGCATTCCCTTCAGTGCGTGCTCGACTTAAACAAATATTAATAATTTATTTTGGAAAACAAAAACTAGTTGTTCTTGTATTGATGCTCCTTGGACGCTTTCGACATTATATTTTGCCATAATGTCATCCCCGTAGGTCCCTCAGGTGCGATGGAGTGAAGGGCGCCTTCCTGAAGGCCTTCTTGTCAGAGGAAACTTTGAGAAACATCCATGAATGCTACTCGTCCCTCGACTCGAGGAGAAGCAGTTTCCTCAACTCCATAGAGTCGGGGGGGGGGGGGGGGGGTCGAGGAGCGTTTGTGAATACGGGCCTATGTCTAACTTACAGAAAACATTTTCCAAACGTTCACTCAACTCTGACACGACATCAGAACATTTTAGTACAAAGTAAACGTCTAAAACACGCGTTTACATCAGCTCCGGCTGTTGTCTAGCAATGGTCGCACAACCTCAAAGACACCCGAACAAATTCTTCACCTCCCAGCGGCTCATACAGACTTCACCTAAAGCCCGATGTCTCGTCTGCAAGGCGATGCAAAACACAAAGAAACCTCCTAGCCCACAAGTGTAGTTTTCAATAAAAGTACGAGAAAACCTGATATGTGATCATTCCAATGTGGTATATTTAAAGAGTGCAGTGCGTGCAAAACGCAGTGCGTAGGACAAACAGAAACGCCATTTCGGATCCGCTTTAATCATCACAAAGCCCATGCCGAATCGTCCGCGACTCTCCCTTTATCAAAACATCTCAGCCTTCCAGTCCACTCATTTGACAAATTACTGGTAACACTCCTAGAGACAGGCTTCAAAACAGAACGCGAACACGGAAAATGCGAATCTTACGTAACATATAGATTCAGCACCATCCACAACATGGCTGATCCCTCCGTTATAGGAATCGGTATGCATACAAGGGAAACGTGTCTTCACAGAAGCAGTGCTGCTTGTGTAGTGATATATGAGAGTTTGTACAATGTCTACTCGTGTTTGGCAGCTATAGCATCGTTTGACGTCGATGAACACTCATTCACGCCTAGTGGCACGTGTCCATCATAGCGACTAACGCCCATGATCATGATTTAACTTTTGTGGTAGTTCATATTGTTAACATATACATATATAGGAAAAAGAGGAAAGGAAGGCGCAGGAGGAAGGGAATATGTGGTCATCATATTCTGTCCTCTTATGTCCACGCTTGGCGTCATGCATGCAAAACAATGTATAGCATAGCCATGTATGGCAAGGTTGCGGGAAAGGGAAGTGCGGGTGAAAAGTGATACGACTGGGAGCAGGATGGAACGGAGGACGGGACACACAGGGAACAAAACTTAGTCATGTATGGTGTCGCAGAGGCAAAACCATGCATAGAATAATCGTGCATAGCAAGGGGTTGGGAAATGGTAGCGATGGGAGGAGGATTAAAATGGCGCAGGGAGAGTGTAAAGCACAGCATGTTCATGTATGGTGTTAGACAGGCAGAACTAACTATAGAATCACCGTCTTAGCAAGGGGATAACAAAGTGAGGGTGAGGAAGAGAGAAAGGAGGAGAGGAGTGCGTAAAGCCTAGCTTAGTCGCAAATGACGTTAGGCAGGTATAACCATGTATAGCACAGCCATGCAAGTGGGCGGAAAAGAGAAGTGAGGCTGCGGAGAAGTTTGTCAATGTGGCTTTTTGAGTTTGTTGGCTAAATGCATCAAAAGGTGTTATAACGCTAGCAGACAGGGACGAGGAAGACATGGCGGGACAAGCACTGACTTTCAACTTTTGAAAGTTTTAAGTTAGCGAAGTAAGTTGATGATGATAGAAAGGGGATGGGCAAGGGCAAAGCATAGCAAAACCATGTATAGTATCACGCATGCAGAACCACGTATAGCATAGCCGTGTATAGAAAGTGGGTGGGGAAGTGAGGACGATGTGGATAGAAAGGAGGAAGAGAGAGGGTAAACCACAGAATAGTAAGGTATGGCAATAGGCAGGGAGAAGGATGTATAGCCCAGTCGTATAAAGCAAGGGACGGGAAAGAGAAGTGAGAGTGAGGAGAATGGAAAAGAAGAAGGGAGAGGATGAAGCATAGCGTAGCCATGGATGTTGTCCCACAGGCAAAACTATGTACACCATAGCTGAAGGAACGCCGACTTTTCAGCGATATATATATATATATATATATATATATATATATATATATATATATATATATATATATATATATATATATATATATATATATGAGGGAGGAGGTTAGGCAGAAGACAAATATCTGGTAAGCTATCCAGGGGGGTCGCGCTCCTTGTCATTAGTGATGAATCAAAATATTGATTGAGACAGCCGACATCTCACCGTGTGAAATGCGCGCGAACCATTCATTAAACCAAAAAATAAATAAAGCTTGTCAATGGAAAGAGCGCATGTTGCTTGTATTATTCATGGAAAGCTTTCGGGCCCTGCTGAGCGTCTTGTATTTACGAAGACATTTTGTTTTCAGTTCCCTCTGCTCGAGGTTCTGAATAAGGACTTTAAAAAAGCCGATGTCACGCTGACTAATGACGACAACGTGGAAATTTTTACAGCAGATATGTATAAAAAAACCGTTGAATTCCTGAAAGAGTCAGATGCGTAAGAAAAATGCATTTCTAATTTTTATTCTTGCATGAGTTTGGCATTTTTAGGCTCCATCAACATATAAAATGTCAGGAAGAGATACAGCACTACGTTTCTTGTGATTCTAATGCCGATATCCACAGCCTATAATTGAAGCGCATGTTGCACAGTTGCGGAGGTAAATTACATATACTCTTAATTTACGTTCCCAATTACTCATTTCATGCCTTTACAGCATAGCTGTTAAGTATTTTGTTACGCCATACCGACCCGACAGAAAACTATCGTCATGAAAAGGGCGGCGCTCTCTTCGTCCTCTTCTTCATCTCCTGTTTGAGTCCCAGAACACGTACGCCGATTTGTCCGGCATCGTATGCAATAACTCCGACGGGCGAATGATCAAGTACAGAGAGAGAGAGAGAAATAAAGAAAGATAAAGAGAAATATATAGCAAGAAAGGGAATACAGAAAAATATAGACACAGAAAAAAAATAGACACAAAGAGACAGCGATTGAACGAAAGAGGGAGCGAGAAATAGAAAGAGAGCGAGAGGAAAGAAAGCGGCAGAAAGATAGGAAGAGCGAGAAAGAGAGTGAAACACATAGAAAGAAATAACAGAATAGAAATAAACAGACCCAAAGAAAAAAGACAAATAAAAAACAAAGACAAATGAAAAAGAAAGAGAGGAAGAAAAAAGACAAAAATAAAGAAATACAAGGAGGGCCTCCCAGCTCCATACTGCCTGCAGGCTTGACGCTTTGTAATGTGAAGTGTCCTTAATTTTTAAACGAAAAGCATGCTAAAGTTCGTCAGCAAAATTATGTGAGTAATAGTTTTGTAATGTATCGCTCCTGAGAATTGGACATATTTCACATGCAAAGGCTTCTTGTAAACAAAACTCCCTCGGTAAGAATGAGCTCTTCAACTGACCTGTTTTCATTTATATATTCGCGCTTTGTTTCTTTTTTGTCTAAATAAAGAATACGTTATATGCCTATTCAGCCATGACTCTCTCCTAAAAGGATTTGCTGTGGCGCAGCAGCCATGAGGAAGCAAGTTATGGAACAGGTTCAAGGTACTACCCGCATGCAAATAGTTGGCTACCACCTACAAGTGAGACAAAGAATATTGAGCGCAACGCACCTAGTAACGAGGCCCTGCTAGTCCTGATGGTGCCACTGTGACCAAACGAACGGTAGAACAAAGCAAGGGAATAGGTCGAGGCGCCCATTTGCGTTAGAGAATCATATGAAGCCAGCTGATAATGACGCAGAGAGAAACGTCGCAGGCGTTGTAGTTTGGAACCGAAGTGTTATATTTGTCGGATTAAAAGAAATGAATAATTTTTGCCGATTATTGCACGATAAAAGAGCTCGCTCTCGATGGGCACCGAACACCCAATCTTAGTATAGCGCGTCTGATGTTCTACTGTTTGAGCTGTGGCAGTGGCCTTTGTTCCCATCACGTTATATTGGGCACTTCCATACGTGCATACCTTCTAATGTTAGTACCATGCGTAGCACTGGCGGCGGGTGTAAAAGATTCATTTTGACAGATGGCGACAGGTGGCACGTGATAGTTTACGAGCTGGAAGCTGACCGATACACCCTCACACCCTACCCAAAGCCATGAAATCTTCCAAGGGCGAGACCTTCATTATGCTATAACGGAATAAATTTAGGAGCGTCACACTGAACGATGCCAAACTAAGCAGAGCATACGAGACATTATTTGTAGTAAAAAAAAAAAGAGGTAAAGCATCTAGGTGAGGACACATGACCCACAACCCTTGTAACATGCGAATATTGTGGGCTCCACTTTCACCGATCACAACAAAGTTTAAAACTTTCTTTTCACTTTATCTCGTGACTAAACCAATTTAAAAGTACTGTTATGCCTTGCTTGACTACTCTCTAGGTTGGCTAGAAATGGAGGCAGAGCTAGAACTGGTAGGCAAGTTACACAGGCCTTCTTTTTTTCTGAGCATCTTGCTGTCAGAAAGCTTTCAACTGTGAGACAATTGTTCTTTTATTATTTGCCTGATGCCACCACAAACACAGAATGCCGTAAACTGTTGGGACAATAGTTGGAACTTGTGAAGGTCTAGGCATCATTCCACACAGTGATCAGCACGACCAATATAGGATTGTGCATCACAATGATCATGGACCGCATTCCAGTAGTAGTAAAATATTCAAATCTCAAGGAAGGAAAAAGTAAAAAAACATGTGGGCAAAATGTACACGTAAATTTGGAATGAAGGAATAAAATTAGCAGGCCTATTAACAAAAGAAAACTCTTGTATTTATTAAGAATCCTCTTTTGTGGAGGCAATTACTGCTTGATTCAAAACAGAGGAAATGAGAGAAATTTTTATATAATTAACCTGAAGACTGTGGTGAAGAACTCGATATTTATTACAGAGGCAGTTTTGCTTATCTTGATTTTATGTCCTGTTGCACTCCATGTTTCAGCAGGACTTTTTTTGCATATAGATTACGTAGGTTACATAGGACAGGCAGAATGAAATTACCATTGTTTTCATTTTCAATGTTATTTATTCTTACCTTAAACGGGGGAACAGTAAATATCCTATAACACTAAGAGTACGCGCGCTCAGTTGCTTAAATCGGGAGACATGAACTAAATTTTCGGTGGGCATTAATGGCAATGATCATGGTTGTTGCGTTTAGTGAGCTCCACTGCTGCGAATGAGGTTGCCTCTGTGTTAGTTGGCACGCTTATCAACATTGTGAATTGTGGGAGTTAAATGAGCACCGGATAACCTAAGCTAGACTTGCATTGTTTGTCATTATTCGTCCTCTGTAATAACTTAGTGTTTTTGTTTAAACGTTGGGAACAGTGTGACGAATTTCTAATTCAATTAAGAAAAAAAAGCTTTAAAATTCCTTTATGAAGCCTGCGCTAAAGCACGAGAATATAGCCCAACAAGTTTGAGAAGTACCAAATGTGCTTTCCAGACGTTGTATTTGAGTTTTTACGTAATGAGAAGAATCTTTCCTTAACCTTGTGAGGATCAGGCTTCTCACTACACTTTCTCGCTGCATTTTTATGAGCGAGTAACTGGAAATGTGGATTCTCTAAACCATTTATAGCCCACTTTCTGCCCAAGCTATTAAGTCTCTCACAAAATCGTGTCCTGAAAGAAACGTGATTATTAAGTTCATTTTAACGGCAGCCCTAAACATTGGAAAACTTCAACACTGAAATGATATTTAGAAGACACATTCGGTATTTGGAAAAGATATTCGCACAGTTTTGTACACGCAACTGCTCCGCAGTTATCGTTTGTGGCTGCCAGAACCAGGTCGTCTCCATCAGGTATAGATACAGGACTCGAAAATATGTTGTCCATTTGTTATACTGTTATGTTCACCAGATATTCGTGAAATAGGAAAGGTGTAGCATGTTTTAAAGTTTAGTGATCTACACTGACTCATTGCTATGAAAAATTCGTGAACACTGAGTGTCGCTGGAGCCGAAGTATCGGCAAGCAGACTTGTTTTTTCAAAGCTGGAACTGCTTCCTTTAGCGCGTATATATGGGGTGCCCCAGCTATTTCTAGCCAGCGTTTAAAAATATGCCGACGAAATCTACGGTGATGCTACCAAATGCATGCTGCTGAATATGATATGGAGTAAGTCAAAAATAGTTTAATTTTCTGCCTAACTGTTTAATTAGGCGTTTTGAATTAAGTAACTTTTGAAGCAATGAAGCTGGGCAAAAAATTATAATTATCAATAAAGCTGTGGATCGGCTTGCAACACGGCTGATTAGACAGTTTCTAGCTTGATGTCTGCGATCTATTATTCTTTTTCTACTTACTAGAGATTGCCGGCAAATACCAAAAACATACCACTTGACAATCCCAGTTCAGTGCTCCCTAACGTTCCGCGTGCAGACGACGATTGCACTTGGCCGGGAGTGCTACCTCGAGAGGGCAGCGACGATGATAGTGGCGGTGCGTCGACGCACGTTTTCCTAGCGGCAATACCATAACCGCTGCGTCTGCTTATCGCTGTCATGAAACGTCGCGAGGGAAGCATATACTTTGCACGCGGAACGTTCGGGAGCGCTGCTATCAAGGCACGCCCAAAGTCCCTGAAAAATTTTAGGAATGTACTGTCGGCAGCAAAAGTTTGCGGGATCTGCAGCGCGTGGCCGAGCGGCGGAAAACTGCATTGCTGCGCCGCCTATCGTGACTCGGCGGGGTGTTAAGGCTATCGTCCGCGGCCTCGGCGATTGGCAACGGCGCGTTTAGACAATGCGCCGTTGCTGGATCTGATCTCGGAAGCCGTGACAGATAACCTCGACACTATGCCGCGTCACGGTAGGCGGCGCAGCAATGCAGTTTTCCGCCGCTCCGCCACGCGCTGGAGATTCCGCAAACTTTTGCGGCCGACAGTACTCTCTGTACGAAACGGCCGCCGCACCACACACCCTCCTCTCCCGCCTCTCGTCTCGGCGCTTGCCGGAGCGCCCGTCGGGCCGTTGCCTGGGAAACGCATGCGAACCAATAGTTTTTCTTGCCCTTTCATTTTTCGCCGGCGCTATCACCTACAGGGACGCGCGCGAGCGCCAGTCATCGCATAGGGCCGGCCCTCACACGGCGGCCGTTTGGGAGAAGATATAGATGAGGAAAGCTCCGGAACGGAGGACAGTGTCGCTACTTTCTTTATAAAGGGGCTTTAGGCGCGCCTACGCCAATACCACCTAGAAAAATAACTTGCTCACGGCCGCCTTGACGTCACGCGTCTTCACCGAGCGAGCACGCACGGGAGGCTGTGAAGCCATTGCCACCAACGTCTCCCGTGAAAAAGGTAAAACATTCCCGACAAGTTTTACTAGTGCAATAGGTAATTTTGCTTTTTGAGTAGGAATCGGCGCTAGTTTAAGGAATGTATTACGATTTAAATTCGTTGGTAATTTATCCGTAAGACATTGATTATTGAACTTAAAATAAGAAACGATTGTCCGCCGTGAAAAATAGCGCGACGTAGACACAGACTTCAGTCTAAGAAAAAGTCGATTATTTGGGGAGTATTTCTGCCATGCAACAATAATCGTCATCTACTTCGCGTCCTTTCCTCGCGTTATCACCACGGTTCCGGCACTTCGCGGTCACGAACGGCGTGCGCTTACCAGTGTGTCATAGCATTCTTGATAGGAAAGTGGCGAGCGCCGGGTTTTCAAGAAAGGAAACTCGGGCAAGTCAGATGACGATTATCGTTGTGTGGCAGAACTACTCTCCAAATACTCCATTTTTTTCTGAGAGTGTAGGATGTACACAGGACCAGCGGTGACCTGTGTACTTCCTAGTCTGTGTCTACGTCGCGCTGTTTTTCACAATGGACAAGTGCCAACTAGCTCGCATCAGTTCGCTCTTAAGATTGTCCGCTATCGAACGTGTGACAGATTTAAAGGAGCCAAGTTTGATGGCTCAACAAAGAGGCCAAGTAAATAAAGTACATTTTATTCATTCTTTATTTACAGGCACGCACGCACGCACGCACACACACACACACACACACACACACACACACACACACACACACACACACACACACACAAACACACACACACACACACACACACACACACACACACACACACACACACACACACACACACACACACACACACGACATACTGTACAAAAGATGCAAGGAAAATGTTCCTATTCGTCTGCTAAACTTTAGGGGTGTGTGAATAGTGAAATTTGATCTCGAATCGAATTCCAATCGAATAGTGCCGAATAGTGGCCAAAAATATTGAATTCGAATCGAATATCCAATAGTAGCATTTTCGTGGAGGCGAAAATGCTCGAGGCCTGTGTGCTTAGATTTAGGTGTACGTTAAAGAACCCCAGGTGGTGGAAATTTCCGAAGCCCTCCACTACAGCGTCTCTCATAATGATATCGTGGTTTTGGGATGTTAAACTCCATCAATTTTTATTAATATCGAACAGTATTTTTATATGAAACGTTTACCACCAGTAATGGCAAGACAAAGGAAAGATAACGACGCTACGGCGTGCTGACAACTTTATTACGCACTGGTTCAAATTTTTTTTCAGCTTTTATGGGCGCGCAAGCATGCTGATAGAAGAGCCCCCGTTCCAGCCATCAGCGCCAATCCTAACATCATAAAAGCTAACAGAGGAGATACGGCAACCAGCCTTTTTTTCTCTCCTAATGTGCGCAATACTGCTAATCTGACAACGCTATAATGTGCTTATCGGCATGGGTGCTCTGGGCCGAAAAATATTCGCGCATTTGTTCACAGCAGCGTCAGCAGCTTTTTATCTGCGCGCAAGAACGATGGGAGCTTGCGAACCAGTGGTGTGGCGCGGCAGTGGCAACTGCATAGCGTGAACAAATCGGCGCTTGCGGCGTACCCGACCCAACTACGCTCACAAGTCCGTGCCTCCGTTTCGGAAGTGATGTTATGGAAGGCTTGAAAGTTCTCCCATCGGTTTTTTTATGTGCAGAAATGGAATAATCCCCTTTAAAATAAAGATGCCCTTGCTTTTGAACACGGATATCGTTGCAACTGTTAACGAAAGGCCTACTCTAACGACGCTAGCGTTTGTTTTAGCCACCCACCCTAACCAAGTTGCACCGCTTGCCTTTGTCGCGGTTTAGATATTCGCCCTATCGAATTATTCGGAACTTCGAATACCAGCTATTCGAAAATCGAATCGAATTATCCAATTAGGTACTATTCGATTCGAATTCGAAACTCGAATATTCACACACCCCTACTAAACTTCTGCAGTTTTATCTGCTGAGTGAGCGCTTTTGTACTGTCGTGCCGGTTCTTGGATCGGTGCACTTGGCAGTCGTCTTTAAGTTTTCCGGCTTGAAATGGAGCTCACACACCTGAAAACTATTTAAGAAAGTGGTTTATCACAGGCTTTCTGCTCCACATTCCCGTTATTGACTAAGTTACAAAACAGGGAAATCTGTGAGGTGTCTACAGACGTCCAAATTCGGTTGAAGAGCAGCAGTACATATTTCAAGGAAATAAATTAGGCGAATATTCTGGCGAGATTGGCGCATA
Source organism: Rhipicephalus appendiculatus (assembly GCA_030522465.1). Lineage (NCBI taxonomy): Eukaryota > Metazoa > Arthropoda > Arachnida > Ixodida > Ixodidae > Rhipicephalus > Rhipicephalus appendiculatus. The sequence continues at coordinate 176,503 of JALIZH010009585.1, read as the reverse complement.
ATTATAACGTCGCAAGAAAATGGTCGGAGCAGCGGTAAGAAATACTACGTTTTACATAACATATGCACGACGCCACGCACCAGCCCTCCATCCCTTTTCTCAAGAAAGCAATCGGAGGTATTACAATAATCCCGCGGTGCTATGCGCAATCTATGCAGCTTCTAGCACTGTATTGGAACGCTACGTTATCGCAAGTAATAATAATATCTGGGGTTTTACGTCCCAAAACCGCGATGTGATTATGAGAGACGCCGTAGTGGAGGGCTCCGGAAATTTCGAGCGTCTGGTGTTCTTTAACGTGCACTGACATCGCAAAGTACACGAGGGCCTGTACCATTTCGTCTCCATCGGAATGCGACCGCCGCGGTCGCATTTCAATGGAGACGACAAAATAATTGTCCAGTTAAGTTCTTCCTGACCGAAATCGCAACCTTAGGTAGTTGCTGAACATTTCTCCAATTGCTATGTCAATTATTTCAACCTACTCGCATACTCATTATTAAAAAAATGAGCACTGTCCAGTTCCCTGGCAAGCATGGTCAATGATTACCGCAGTTTGGATGATTGTTTCGAAACCGCACAGCATTACTTTTAGTTCCTCGTGGCCGAAAACACTTTCCGCAAAACCAGGACTTGGACAAGGCGGTAGGCATTTACGGTGGGGAAGTACTAATTGCAAGTAGCACAAAAAATGTTTTGTTTATCGGCCTTCTGTCCACAATTTTTCGCAGTGTGTGTTACACCAGCTACAAAAATGGCGTACTGTACAACGAATCCTGTTCTCATACTGCTAATTTCTCCTCTGCAGCACAACTTTGCACAACTATTTAGGATTCTACATTTTGCTCGGATTGGCCGACTTTGCTTTCACGGATTTCCTGAATCCTGTACTTAATGTCAAACCGCCCAGGAAAGAAAAGTGTGTCAGTTTTGTGTACAACGGATTGAAAGAAGTCGCAACATATATGTATGCAAAACGAAACGTTCCTTTGGAAGCCAAAAACGAGGTAAGATCTCACTTGAAATATTTTCACGCGCACTTGTGTTTTTAGGTGACTGGTCTGTTACCCGTGAGGCGCAAACCACACCCGAATGTATGGGAATCTTTCAGATTATTTTAGAATCTTCTGATCAGATTGCGCGCGCAACTCGAACAGTAGAGTTTATTATGAAACGAACTCGGCCACCAACGGTAACGCTACTGCTTTCGATGTTAGCAGTCAGTTCATAAACGCATGTTAGCATAAACGCATAAACGCATGTTAGCAGTCAGTTCATAAAGTGGATTCACATCACTGGCGTGGTAAGCAGTCAATACCATTAATGCAAAGGAAAGACCGCTTCAACGTTAAGGCAACATGATAATACATTAATTGTTCAAAAAGTTTGCAGACAATACAGGTGAGTGATACTGGGCGACAATCCCAAGAATTAGTTCTGTTGCCGCTTTACAAAAACGGGATATGGTTCCTTAAATTGCAGTTGATAGGAATTGCTATGGTAGTTATGCACGGCGAAATCAATGATGAAAATGAAGCACAAAACATGCGTTTGTTTCCGTCAATTTTCTTGGAGCAGCAGATACCAAGCGGAACAAATAAAAAAATTTAAAGATCCCAATTACTTAAAATTGCTCTGTCCTGTTTGTACTCAAAATCCGCCATTATCCCTCTGCGATTTGTCAAAATTTTTTTTGTCGATCTTAATGGGCTTTTGTTTTCCACTATGTGGTGAAAAATTGGAGAATGACTAAGGATAAATTCAGGCTAATTTAGGTATAAAAAATGGAACAGATTTTTTTCTTATTGTGCAAAGCACGTTTTGATTAGTTCTTCTATCTTCCTGTTATTTTGATCGTCGCAAATGATAAGTGCAATGCAATAACTAGCTTAACATAATAATTGCTCAACCTTCTTCTATCTAAATTAAACAGATGCGAGCTCTAACATACATAAAAAGCCTTGGGAAGTGTGGTCGGCTCGATTGCTTCGACCTTTGCAAATTTAATATGCCTATTAAATTATAATTTTAGTCACGCGTGTATCTAGGTTCAAAAATATTTCAGCTCTGAAATAGGAACAGAAAACAGGAGAGGAAAGACAGAGATTTTAGTAAGTTTAGAATAACCACTGTGGTACCCGGCACAGGGGAAACGTATGGGGGAGTTCAAAAGACGAGTGAAGAAACAGGGGGGAGCACACACATTCAACGTCAGCGACCGGCGGACTTCTGCGGTATACCGCATCACTATCGGTCTGCAGCCACTCGTGGAAGTATGTTGTCCTCTTTGGAATAATTTCCAAATAAAAATAGCGATTGGTCATCCTTTAACTTTTTATATTCTTTTGCAGGTTGAAGATATATTTGACAAGCTCAGAAACGCCTTTCTCGACGCATTGGAAAATTCGACGCCATGGCTATCAGAGAAAACCAGAAGTGAAGCAAAGAATAAGGTATTCTCCTACTGAGAGATGGTGTGTTTATGGAGAAACTCCATACGGAACTAACCCAATGGCCTCTTCATTCTTTCCCTTCTGATGAGCTTGTGAGTCCGATCAATTTGGCAAGAGGGTCTGTAGGATGCTTTTAAAGGTGTTTTCACACGTCGTGGATTTAGCTAAGCGTAGATATGTTAGCGCGAAGAGCGTTCTACGAAGAATGAATGGTATGCGAGCGGGGTGCTTTTTAATTGCAAAGCTGCTTCCGAAAGACTCACCGGGTCCCTTATGCATTCACGTAAGTCGACCAAAAGGGGATGCGTTGATCCTGCCCCGCTACCCTGCTAAAACTTGCAGCCCGTAACGTGGCTATGTTCTGCCTCCAGGACCGCAGGCATGTGAACTGGTTTTGCACTGCTTCCGTTATTGGTTCACCTTCCACCAATGTGCGATGTCATGGGATGGTGTTATCATGTGACGTGACGGCACAGTGACGTCATAATAACGTTACATATTTTGCGATCTGTTAAGTCATCACTTGATGACGATATTTTGCATGACCCATGCTGTCGCCAACGTACCGGGACGCCGACGCCGACGTTCAATTTTCGCGTTTGATTACGCATCCAAGGCTTTTCATCAAGGCAGTCGCATGTTGCGTGTTCGTGCTCAGGTGCGAACGACGGTTGAGTAGACATTCGCTTGAGATTATGGCTCACCTCCATTATAACAGCTGACAAAAGAATCTTTAACGTCACCGTCATCACCAAGAGGGGTGTTAGTGAACACTCTTAAGACTTTTAGCAAAGGCAGCGGGAGATACGCACGAGAAAGTTGGCCAAGGGGCAACCTCATCGTGTGCGTAATGCAAAAGGTGTTGGTTCGGCTGTCACCCCAGTACGTTATTCTTCTTGTTGTTTTATTTAAATGTTCCGAATTTATTCATAATTTAGTATCTTAAATGAAAACACACAAAGTTAATCTTATAACTGATGCAGTTGAGGAGGACAGAGCGACAGAGCGATTTTACAACATGTGGTTCCTTTAAAAACTATGGTGCAGAAACACAACTAAATGAATCCAAAAGCAAGTTAGGCCAAAGAAAGCATAATGGATATTAAGTGTTGTCTTTAGCTGTAGTATAGTGATCGTGACGTAAGTTAAATATTATAAAGGAACCCATGTTACAGCGGTGGCCTTTAGTGACACTAGAGCTAACATGCTTCTCGACGCTTTTGAATCGTAGCACCATAAATGGGTGCCAATGATTAAAGTTGGGTTTCTTCATTTGGAAAATTATTTTAATTGATGTGAGTACCAATTGCGACTCTACGATAGCTATAAGTGCAGTCAATTTCCTCCTGGATAAAATTAGGTACAGCGCAGAAGAAGTGCTGTCTCAGAACTTGCATTTTCATACATATACACAGATACATAAGTTTCGGGCTGTGTTTTCGCGTGGGACACTACAAAGCGGTCAAAATATGGATTACACAAAAGAGCGCATAGCTCGGTTTTTCTCAATATGAAGTGAATATGTCATGTCGAATGCAAGTTCCAAGGCTCGATAATACAGCGTATCATTAGGACCTTGTAAAGATTGTCAATCAAAGCTCCGTAAGCGATTCTAAAAAAGGCACCCGGACGGAACCGTGTCTAGCGAATTATATGTCAGCTTGGAAGAAAAGGGTAATAATTCTGAACGTGTACGGTCTGTCCTGGCTACGCAGCTCGTCGTTTGTGCGGTTCAAAATGTGTGCGATTAGAAAGTGGAAATTTCGCTGGCCTATATGCATTTCGTATGCAAGGACCGATAGATGTGTGGCTACACGTGCGTTGTGCGAACCAGCTACTGCCTCGAAGTGTGTCTTCAAGATTATAATTATAATGCGTGGAGCTGTGTTTCTGATTACATAGTATTACTACGCTGGATTGTGGGTATAAGCCAAGCTTCAAAGACGCTGCGTAAAAAATACCGCTGAAGAATACTGAACATCTAGTTAACCACAGAACTCACTCGTGTAGGTGACAATTGTACAAGTATAACGTTACTATAAATGAAATAAAGTGCTGGCACTTCCGCCCCGGTCTCACGACGAAGGAGGCCTAATACTTTAATCCTTCTCATGGGCTATGAAATGCATAAGCATTTTAATCTATGGAGCAATCATAGATGTTTTACGGATGTTTACCGATAGTTATACTTACACGATAAGAATTGAATTAGGTCTTAGAAGATGATCCCAGAAGCGTACACTCGTAAGCTTTTCATAACCTACATTTTTGCACATATTGATTAGAAGGAAAACATAATGGCGTCTTATTGAGAAAAAATCGCTAAATTAAAGTAAAGGGAAAGTTGTGGCTAATTATTTTCTAGTAATAAAAGCATGTCTGCAAACTATCATACAGGTTATGTAAAAGTGAAGAGCGTTGCGAATCTTTGATTATTTCTGTTTCCTACAGCATAGACCGACAGGATGTTAGCTGTGAAATGTGCAGTCTTTTTTCGCGTAAATATGTCTAGGAGAGCTTCTTTTGCACAAAATTTATGATTCCTTTTTTCGGACGAAAAAAATCCGTTTCGCCGCAAGTGTGAAGCAATGAATCCGACAGCAAAAACTTGGAATGTTATATTAAGTAGAGAAAGAAATTGCCTTACTTCACAGCTTTAGAAGCTTCAAGGAAATAGCAGCTTTAGCAGCTGCTATTTCCAAATAGCAGCTTTAAAGGGCCCGTCAACAACCCCGAGGTCCAAAAATTGTTATAGAGAGAAATATGTGCACTTTTGCTATGTGAACCTACTGCCGCAAGAATTTTGCGAATACGCGCAATAATAAGGAAGTTACAGGGGTTAGAACATCCGTTTCAGCTGGTTTCAAATTTTCGCGCGGCCTCTCCACCCTTCTCCGCTGTAGAAATGGGGAGGCGTAGCCCGTCGTCGTGACTCCGCCCACTTCGGCAACGTGACACAACGTCAGTGATACGTCATCGGCGCGCAGTCAACGACCGAGCAGGGCTTCCCCCCCCATGAGCACGTGTCAGCGGCGCAGGGAGGAAGCGCGATGCGAAGAGACGACCCTTTCCCCTTGCGGTAAAGTGGCGAGACGCCTCTTTATCTCGGAGGCTTTCGTTCTGGCAATACCGCTTCTCCCGGTAGTCTCGGGCTCTACAAAACGGCAGAGGGCAGCACAGGAAAATGAAAATGCGTACTGCGCGGCCGAAACTTCATCACCGTAGGGCCAAGGCGCTGTTTCGTAGGGCAAAAAACCAATCGACGAGCTCAGTGCCACGTCAGGTCGGCGATCGCCGACTTGACGTCACTGCGCGTACGAGGAGGATGGGTCAGGTGTAGGAAAGCAGCGCGGGAATTGTTTTTCGAAATGGAGGGTCTGCGCGGCGCGCAGCGCTGTAATAATCGGGAAACGTGGTCGCCGCGGTGTACTGTACGAATTGGCGAGCTTGTTTGGGGGGTGTTAAAAAAAGTAGGAGCTTGTTGACGGGCCCTTTAAAATCAGTATCACTTCTTTTAAACATCCCCTTGTTATGTCAGCCGGCGTGTTGCAGCGCGACCAGACCATAACTCACAGGGTTCCTTATAAATCTGCCTGAGTGGACTCAAAAGGAAATAGCCATTTTCTTCTTTTTCTTCTAAGTCGATGTATTCAACCTCCCGTTTCAAGCAATATCGTGGATCTGTGGTAGAACACTTGCTTTCAAAGCAGACCGCTGGGATTCGATTCTCGCTCACACGTAAGTTTTTTCGTATTGATTTTATTTGCATCTTTTTCGATTTTTCGCTCACGCACAAGATGACTATTTTTCGCTCAGAAGCAACGATACCGACACCCACATTTCTGCGAAACGAACACCTCAACGCTGGCGAGTTCGTACTTCTCAGCCTCACTTCCCTCTTCCAACCCTTTGCCATACTATACTATCCATGGCACCTGCCCCTGTGCTGGGGGGGTAGCGAGCACCTGGCGCTTTCGCTCGGGCGCTGCTTTTCGAGGGCAGCCGAGATCCACTGGACGGCCCGTGTCTACTCTTCCCGTTGGTCGCTTCCCGCGGCAGAAGACGGCGGGAGTAGCGAGGACTGCTCGCAGAGTAGAGGACGTCACGCCGAGGTGATATGTGGCCTCATCACGATGACCCTCCCAAGCGGGGCTAGGATTGTCGTCCGCTGGATCACCAAATAAAGTCTTTCTCTCTCTCTCTCTCTCACTATCCATGGCACTGCTATGTCAGGAACTGCATGGAATATACCCTCTTTCTGTGGCGGATACCCGCTTTACCATCCACCCTTTTTCATTCTTTCCTCCTCACCCTCACTTATTGTTCCCAGCTTTTGCACTGCTGTGCTACGCTAGGAGCTGCTTGCCCAAACACGTTTTCACTGGTGCTGGTCACTTGGCTGTTCACAAGTAACATGACAGCCCACACTCCAAAACTTACTTGGATGCAGCGGCCTAATGGGGTCCAGTAGCCACAACAGCCACTGAACTTATAAGGCTAATAAGAGCGGCGTATAAATTCCCTGAAACACTTCCCCGAATCAAGGAAGTGGCCACAGCCCTGGTACTATCCAAAACCAAGGCTGAAGTCATTTGCACCGACCACCAGCACGTGTTTCACAACTTCAATAAGCAAGAATTTGTGCAAACGTACACAGTAGCTTCCACGAAAATCAGCTAATGCGGCTACTTGAACACCCAAGGGATTACACGAAGCGACATTGCGAATATCGTTGCTCGAGATTTAGCTTGATGCCAGGCAAGCCGAGCCTGACTGCATAACTGCAACATACATTTACTCTCTTACCGAGCAATCATGCACCCTTGATAGTGAATCTGTGGAACATATACTTCCGCACCCAAGTGAACACCTATAGCGCACAAAAGATTACTCCACCCCACAGACTTTTTTTTACGCATAGGTTTCCGTGCCGCCATATTGGGCTGGAGCCTTGTCGTTCTGTATCTTTAGGGGCCAGCTCCGGCGATTTTTCGAGGTGAATGCATCTCAATGAAATTTACCGGGTACGTCCATTTTCACGCTTCCGCCATTCATGCCAAATTACAGGCTTGACCGGTTCGCAGGCTGTTTTCAAATGAATTTTATAGATTGCCTCCAAATACCCTCCAGACTTGTTGACAACATTGTGTGTGTGACGTCAATTTCTGCAAGGTGACGGAAGCAACAGAACTAAGGTGCTACTGCAGCGTCTGCTTGTCTGCTGTGGATCGCGTGTGTTTGGCCGGCGCTTCCTTGGTAAAGCGTGAGATTTCCTTTTCCATATGGGTGGGCGTGCGATGGGTGGCAAGTGGTATTGCGTTGTGGGCCGCACAAGATTCGCCGTATATTCACCATAGCAGCCACTAAACACTCGCAGCTGATGATTACACTTCGTTTCGATGGTAGACTGTTTTAGCTAGCCCTGCCGGATTCCCGCACGGAAAGTACGGTAATGCCATGCCTGTTGAAGAGTGCAAATGCGCGAACTTTAACACGCTGAAACACTTTCCGTAAGGAATACCGGCTCCGCTGTGACCGCGTCTATCTCGATACGTCAAAAGGTGCGCATTGTGAGAAAGGTACGTACTTGGCTGATATTAATAATATATCTCATTGATGGCATACAGCGATTTACAAACTTTTGCCCTCATTCTCAATTCCGGGTCCCTTTTGTGTTTACTCCAGTGCTCAAGCGTTGAGTTGCGCATTACGCACCGAAGCAGGGCGTTCGTGTCTGGCCGTGAAAACGGAATGCGCACTTCAGGGCCACTGGTTAAGCATCTTTTAGCTTCAGAGTCTGCATCTTCATTTCCCATTATGCCGCAGTGCGCAGGAATCCCTTAGATCGTGGTTCCGCATGCCTCGTCAATCAAAACGACACGTTGCAAGTATGATTCACCGGATTCGTCTTGGTGTGGCTTTCACGAGACGTTATGCCCATGTCATCGGCTGCAGTGACACCGGTCCTAATTGTGATCACTGTGAAGTGTCAGAAGCACTAGAGCACATATTCTGTACCTGCCTAACATACGCACGTGAACGACAGCAATTGATTTTCTCTACTGAAGGATTCCGTAATAGGCCACTAACTGATGAGGTTGTGCTGGGCCCTTGGCCTAATGTCAACAGTACAACGGTGGCTGTAAGAGCGGTCACAGCTTTTCTAGAAGTCACTGTACTGGATTCAAGGCTGTGGCAGCGCGCAAACTTGACGGTACTGTACATACTCATTTTTTTACCTAATCATTGTCATTCAATACTCTTTTTCCTCCCCTTTTCCCTCCCCCGGGCTAGAGCATTCTATCGCTCAGGACGACGCCTCGGCCTTTCTGTATATAAACCTCTCTCTCTCTCTATGCCCTCTTTCCATCACATTAATGAAAAGTCTTAGTGTAACGACAAACTTCTTCGCGTAAGCATTATAGCCCGTAACAGCACACAAACTTGGACGGCCTGGACAAGTGCTGCCATCTGGCAGCGTTATGCGCAACCACGCACGCACATACGAAAATCTGTTCTGCTTCATCGAAGAGGAACATCGATGATCGTTGGCATCCAAATGCGTCCGAATCGTAGCTGTCATTGTCCGACAGCTCCGAGGAGGTTGTGCGCGTGGCACGATCAGTAACAGACATGGTGCGGCGTGGTCGGCGTGGTCACCTATCCACTGAGCGTCTGCTTTTCGCGGCTTTCGAAGTTTTCGTACTCCGCGCTGGCGAAACCGGTATGCCTTGAAGGATTTCCGGTTCTTACAAAGCAGTACGTCATACATAGACAGTACACTGGGTTGGGTTTCGGTTTCGGCATTGTGCCTTTCTGATTATTAAAATTTATTTTCGAATTTGCTGAGCATTTCAGCTATCGGATGCGTGACAGTGTCTCAGGAAAATAATAACACCGTTACCCTGACATGGCCAAAAATCGCCGGAGTTGGCCTTAACAAAAAAAAAAAAAAAAAACAAATATTTCCACGGTAGACGCATACACATGAGAATTGTTGGGTTGGTGTATTCGACGTTTCTGGACCCCATTAATTCACGTTGCGATATGCAGACATGAGAAAATCTCCGATTAGCAGCCGAAGATGGCGTCGCCCACGTGCCTTACGTAAAATCGTCTCTATATTTATGTCACCAAATTTCTTCACCCCACATGAAATGTCCTGACCGCCACACAATGCTCCCCATGGTAACGACTTTTCGGAGCGCCCAAGCACCTTGAAAAGAACTGCGAAGAAGAACCACTACATGGTAACCTCCGCTGTCACCTCACAGCGTGGTCTGAGAGAAGGCTTCATGTATTTCCGTACGAGGGTCGCTTGCGGTTAACAGTCAAGGTACTTGAAACGATCAGAAGTCAATTCATCTTAAATAACAGAGAGAGAGAGAGAGAAAATGAAATGAGATAAAGGCAGGGAGGTCAACCAGAATTGTAGCATCCGGTTTGCTACCTTACACTAAGGGGAGGGGGAACGGGAAAGAAAGATGGGAAGGAAGGCGAAGAGAAGAGTAGACGCGCGAAAAAGAAAGGAGCGGGGGTGCTATAGCCTATTCAATAGGCCACTGCCACGCAAAAAGTTCAATAACAGCTCCAGAGAGATAGTGGGATAAGGGCTTTTCCGGGAATGAGGGCCAGCAGTGTGAGAGTGACGGTAAGGTATTTTTTGTCAGATTATGCAACTGAATGGACAGTTCAAAGCATGGGGACATGTTCGAGCTGGGAAGAAACGTTCCTGTGTGTATATGAATAGTCAAATTGGATTCGTTGTCTAGAATATTTTCACAAGGATCCTTGCCCGATTTTTAATTATACGAAATATTCTGAAAATTTGAATCGTTAAAATTCTTTTGCGATTTCGCAAGATAACACCGGCAGCTAGTAATATAGCATAAACATACTTTTCCCCTATTATTTAGCAGTTTGAGTAATAGTTTTGGTGTGCTTCTTGTCTTGAAATTTCATACACTTTCTCCTTGTCAGGGCGTTTTGACCTATTTTGTAGCTTTCGGTCCTTTCTTTTTGATTACTAGTATACGTAGCATTCTCTAGAAATTGTACAAGTGATGCGCTTGTGTAGTTCGAGTGCGACGCTTCCAAAGAACTTGACTACTTGCTTAGATGTAACTAAGTTAACACTTTTATAAATTTGTTTGGGATTGTATTGTGTAACGAGAACTCCAACGTTTGCCATAATGATTTTCAAGTAAAAATAATCAAGCTGTATAGGTTTGCGCCATCCCTTTTATGTTTGGTGAGTAGTGAACAAAATGTGACGTTTGATTTCACGGATGTAAATTCAGGGTAAAATTACGGTTCAGCTCTATGTTGTCACATAGACATGGCTACATAGACGCTGTCTGTATTGTCGCATAGACAGCGTTCATTGAACGGCCAGAGAATTTGCCTCTGGAGATATAGACAGCTATTCATCGAGAATTGAAGCCCGGTTTCCTTTTTTTTTTTTTAGGTAAACAAGTTGACGGCGAAGATTGGTTATCCAAACTGGCTGATGAACTTGACGCATGTTGAGGAGATTTACAAGGAAGTGAGTAGGCTAATTACATACTTAAAAAAATTCCAGCAGCTTCACTGACCTTTCTTTCTTTCTTTCACACTTTCTTTCTTTCTTTCTTTCTTTAATTCGTCCTCTCTCCATTCTGATTTTCTTTCTCTTCCTTTCTCTCCGCGTGGCACACCACGTTTGCTCGCGGACTTAATTTTTGGGGACCAATGATGAGTAGTGAGGCTTGTGCTATTTCTGTGGCGCATACTCGTTCGGTACTACCAACGCTCCCTAGAGATTATCCTTGACCTTCAACAACGCCAATGTTAAAAAGTTATTGCGGGCATCGAGATTATCTCACACAGGTCAAGACCAAGCATGAAAATCCGCAATTCGACGAAGTTTTATTATTTCCGGCTTTAAAAATTTAAAACTCCCTGTCCTTTTTGTTGTCCATAATACAGCGATGTAAGTTTCTTTTGGGGCGCGAGGTACCTTACTTGTTTAGCCTACATGTGAGACAGTTTCTACAAAAATTTAAGTTTATTATTAATACAATGGAGGACGGTAGACTTTCTTATTAATTTCCTGTGTAAAATGGCTAACCAATAAGAAAGAAGTCATGACGGGTTTGCGGATACAAGGCATGTTGTGCTGTTAAAGACGTAGTGCGCGCCAAATTAGCATCTCAATTATAAATGCCAAAAATTAGAAATAATACTAACAAAGAAAAAGTTCATGAATGCATATATTATGTTTCTGTGTCCTCGAAACACAAGAAACAACAACCGTGAATTTTTTACTACCTCTTGAACAGCCTGAGTAATAACTCCAAACACTTTTGTTCCTAGCTTAGTGAAATGATACATCGAGCATGCGCACATATTTGGAATGTATCTACTCTTTAAATATGCAACTATTGTACCATGTGGAACGGCTTCCATGGGTAAGAGTGTAGCCGTACAATACTGCTGCGTCTAGCGTTCTACATTTTTGTGCTTATACAGGGCAGTTGAAAGCTTACGTAATGGTTCTTGTGGGATACATTTTATAAAAATAGCGTAATGCCAGACAGATTATTTTCAAACATATTCTGTAGCTTAGTTGAGCTATATATGTATGTTTAAAGCATATAGTGAACGAGTCAATACGAATATTAATTTGTGCCCCTGAATCGGCGATGTAAGGGCGGGGTAGTGCGTAGAAGGACGAGAGCCCGATTAAAGACGAAGACGTCCTTTTTCGTGCCATTGCAACTCAACATAAAACTGAAAACCAATAAGCACAAACAGCCGCTCCTCGAAGCAAATATGTTACATCGACTATCCCTAGATGACAGTTCTATATACACGCACAATATTTTATATCACGAACACTCGTCGTACTTTCTCACAGATGGAGGAGTTCCCACATGGCTCAACTTTTATGCAAATGATGCAAACTGCTACGGAATACAAGGACAAGATGATGATGAAGAAACTTCGCTTGCCTTATGAGAAAGACAAAGAGTAAGTACATAACAAAGAGGCCAATCGGGAAGGTTCCCATGTAAACTATAAAAGAGAACTTTTTTTAGAAAAAAGGATATCAGAACATTAATGATATGCTGATGAAGTAATTGGTATAGAATGTTTGGAACGCAATGTTAAATAGTGAATGCAAGCTATCTTAACAGTCTGCGCCGTAAAATACGAATGTCACTGCCTGAAATGCCAGGTGGGAGTGATTAACGAATTTTTTCTTGTCATGCTGTAGGGAGTACATAGGCGAAGGTGCGCAGTATAAAAATTATTGGCTCAGACAGCCTAGCAATATTAATGGATATCGCAGAGTGGGTCACCTGGCAATTCATGGCCGAGATTGGAAGTAATCGGCAGTCTTTATCCCGTGCTCTGTAATTGCCAGTGGTCGTGAGAATTGTACTAGATTAATAATTGAGGCAAAGAGGAATTATCGAAGCAAGTGATCCATGCCTGAGTAAGGCGTCCATATCATTATCACCCTTGGAACTGCTTTATCTGGATGGGACTGCACACCGGCGAAGTGTGAAAGTGCTGTCGGTGGAAGACGCATCCATTCTTTTCTGAACAAATATTGGTAAATTTTGTGCTTTTGCGTGCGTGCGTTTGTTTGCTTCCGCGCGCGCGCGCGTGTGTGTGTGTGTGTGTGTGTGTGTGTGTGTGTGTTTGTGTGTGTGTGTTTGTGTGTGTGTGTGTGTGTGTGTGTGTGCGTGCGTGCGTGTGCGTGCGTGCGTGCGTGCGTGCGCGCGCGTGTGTGTGTGTGTGTGTGTGTGTGTGTGTGTGTGTGTGTGTGTGTGTGTGTGTGTGAATTTGTGAAGGCCGCATATATGTCCATTGTCAGAACGATTTCGGCTTGGTGGTATGAATAATGGAATGGGGTTTATTAAGGCGAAAGCCTTTAATGTCTCATGCTCACGTCCGTCCGTCCGTCCATCCGGGCCCTGGCATGGTGCCAGGTGGCCGCCGGGGCGCGCAGACGGACGCTGGTCGCGTCGGACTCTACAGCGCTCGCGCTTTGCGTGCGTAGCGTCGCTGTGTCCAGCGTTTCCAATCATGCGAGGGAGACGCACGCATCGCGTTCCATTCTGACCGACCCCGTCTCAATGGACACAGGCGTTCGCGCAACGTACTTTGGAATTTACAAAGTGTCCGTCAATTTAAGCGCTGGAACGCGGATGGCGTCTGCACGATGCGCAAAGCGCGAGAAAATATGAACGCACGCGAAAGGAGGCAGATTAGTCTCGCGTTTCGTTGCGTGGTGTGCCATCCCACTGAGAGTGTGAAAGAAAAAAAGACGAGGCATAGCCAGTCGAATGGCCACAAGCTTTCGCGGGACACACTTTGGAATGACCAGTGTCCTTCATTTTTTTTAAAGGTTAGTCTGGCAGTGTCGTTTAGGCGAAGTGAGTGGAAGCGGATTTTAGCCTCAATCCTGTCCCACCCTCCATCGATGATGATGGTGGTGCTTCAGGTGACGGCTTGAAGTCTCTTGTTTGTTGCCGTCTCTTCATTTATTTTCGTGCTGAATATAATAGAGTAAGGAGTACAATAACAGCAGCAACATGACAAGAATATACACTTGTTGTAATATTAAAATAGAAATACATAAAGCAAACTGATCAAAATCAGCAAGAAACACACATTTTCAAGAAACACAAAAGCAAGGTTGACATTCATAATTAGAGACCAGATTATAGGCAAATGCCTATTTTTTTCCTCGCGTTCCTATCGCGCCACTTTGATATATGAGCATGAATTAGGGGTAAAGGAGGGCTTTTATAGTGTTTTTATAGTGCCTATAAATGCTTATTTTTGGGGTTTGTGCCTAAATGTCTAAAAGTGCCCATAAATGCCTATTTTCAATATCGGTGCCTATATGAACGCTATTTAGCCTCAAATTTTGCTTTCGAGCACAGTTTGAGACCGTAATTCATGTTACCGGGCAAAACTGACGTTTCGGAACTTTATGGGGTGCAACAACCTAGTTCCCTAGTTCAACAAACATCTGAGAAGCAACCGGCAGCAGCAGTGAAATGGGACGTGCCGGCCACCTTACCCCACCGCACTGACATGGCGCGAGCGGTTGGAGCAGGGGAGAGGAAAAGACGCTATTTCTGCAACCCTAAATGGCAGCACGTCCCAGCGTGTACAGTGGAATGGGGAGAGGAAAATAAAGGCGGGAAGAGGAGAGGGGAAGAAGAGGAGAGTGGCGTCTATGGCCGAGGACGTGGCGGGGAGCTTTTACCGCCGGTTTTCCAGTCCAGTGTTCCCATGGAACGGAAGCACCTCCTTGAAGACTTGGGCGTGGGGGGGGGGGGGAGAAAACAGGAGGTGCCTGCGCGCAGCAGCAGGAATATAGAGAGCGAATGCAAAACCATGGAGTACCGTCAGGGGAAAGTAGAAAGTAGGGTAAAAGAAAAATCAGATGTGCACATGGCTTTTGTTTCGTTTATAATTTACTCTTAAAAGACGTTTCACCAGATCACATGGGAAATTTTAGTCAGATACTGGAAGTGTTCGCGTGCCGAATGAAGAGCTTTGTACTACAAGAACTTTTTAATTGGTTCATTACGAGCCGCCAAAGCATGATGCCGGTAGGTGAGCTTGAAACCTTTGCCACTCGCAAGCCAAATTCCTTCCCTGCCCTCTTCGATATCAGAGAAACTCGGAGATGGAAGATCACACGACATTGACGCATCAACACGTCATGCGTACGCAAGATTACACTATGTGCACATGGCATGCCCTAGCCAGGTCGTGCGCACAAGCGGTGTTGTATCGTTTCGGCGTTCGCACTATAGTGTACTGCTTGTTTCTGTGGGATGGATCCGTCTATGCGTTTGGAGAGGCTGGCATGGATCCTGTATCCTTATCATGACACAGTGCGTCGCACAGCTGGAACTGCTGTAAGGGACGATGCACCAAAAACATGCTAAGCGTTGTCAGGGCTGGCGCCGGCACGACGCGGGAACGGCGAGAACACGAACACTAAAGAAATATAGGCAGCTAAAGCCCATATTCACAAACGCTCCTCGACTCGAAACTCGACCTCAAGGTATCCTTGAGTCTTCTCACGTTGCAGAAATCGCAACATGAAACAGTCCTCAAAGATCCCTTGAGGTCGAGTTTCGAGTCGAGGAGCGTTTGTGAATACGGGCCTAAGTCTCGCAACGCTCTCGATTCGAAGAAAAAACTAAAGAAAAACGCGTACACATTCAGTTTGTATGTTTTAATATTTCTATTAACTTTCAGTTTAATATTTCTATTAACTTTCATTCTTCTCTTCAAGCAACAGATTCCACAAATTACATATGCAGCCTCGAATAATTCTCGCAGTTACATGTATTACTGTGACATACACAGGACCATTCCTTGTTGAACTTCACCTCCCCCACATTGGTGCGCGCGCCCGTGAGATAAAGGGCAGGAGGCATTCAGTCTGACATTTCACCTCCTTCCGGGGAGCGTAGCGTTGCAAATCTTGGCAGACGTGATCGTTAGCGCAGTGCATGCATTACACTTCTAGCTCGAAATGCTCAAACCTGGTAAGGGGCCCTTTATGGTGTTCACACAAAGAGGAGAAATTGACCCTGCGCTATTAGACCCGGCCAATACGAGGCTAACAGACCCTTCTGGCCTTTTACCGGTCTGGCTATTGAATCCTGTGCTGCCCTTCCCAGCCATGCCGAAAAGAAGCAGACCCAGGAGCGTGTTTATTCGATGGTGGACACTTCACTTACCATTCTGGACAATAAAAGGAGAGACCGTGTTCTGGAAACCGTGCCCGAAAAGGGACCATTGCATGGCTATGTTAAATCATTAACGCCTTTGTACAATCATAAAATATAACATCCATCCATCCATTCCATTCTATCTATCTATCTATCTATCTATCTATCTATCTATCTATCTATCTATCTATCTATCTATCTATCTATCTATCTATCTATCTATCTATCTATCTATCTATCTATCTATCTATCTATCTATCTATCTATCTATCTAATCTATCTATCTATCTATCTATCTATCTATCTATCTATCTATCTATCTATCTATCTATCTATCTATCTATCTATCTATCTATCTATCTATCTATCTATCTATCTATCTATCTATCTATCTATCTATCTATCTATCTATCTATCTATCTATCTATCTATCTATCTATCTATCTATGCACCTACGTCTGGGCGCTCTCGTGAGCGCCTCCTTAACTTGGTATTGACGAAAATTGGCAGGGAAGGGTATGAGTGTATGACGAATCCGACCGTCTGGTCAGGACATCAATAACGCGGAAATTCTGGCGTGTACGTCATCAAACCCTTTCCTCGAGTCACATGTGGCCCATACTCGTATACCAGAGGCCGCGGTATGCGGGTATGCACCACAGGTGATTCACAATTCATATGTACCCTGCAACAGCGTGAACAGACATTGGTAATTCAAGCGAGATAGCATGAAGAACTGCGGCATAAGCTGCGTTGACCCAACGAATACAAAAACTAAAAATCAGGGTACCAGCAGGAACCGAACTCAGGTATTCTATGTCGGTGCAGTAATGTTGCCGGTGCAACGTCAATTGTGGTTGTAGTGATGGATATCTAATTTTTTAAGAAGATAATAAACACTACTTGCGTACTCCTATGATACAGATGTCATGTTGGCTGAGCGTCAATTTTGGTTGCAGTGTTGGCTCCGCTTACATAACAGTCGAATAAATAAACATTACATATGTACTCTTCTGACTCAGCAAACTATAAGCGTCGCTCGACGTCGGAGAAATACACTAAAGATTTCTACGTGTGATATTCACAGCATCGTAGACGAAAAGTCCATCGCACCGTAGTGTGCGCTTCGCTTCGATAAATGTGACGTCTGCGCTTTAGCATAAACGATGGCGTTACGCGAGACCATTACCCTTTAAACGTCAGTGTAGTTGGCGTACCTACTAAGCGGACGATGTGCACACAACTACTCTATTTGCCCAAACACGTCGATCTACCTCGTCTCGACTGACTAAAAGTAGAAAAAAATGCGGCACAGACAGCTACTCGGTGTTTCCTTCGCATGAAACGACTTCCCACAATGCATGCGATCTGCCGAATTTCTTTTCTATAAAAGAACCGACATTTGTTCATGTGTCTACAGACTTCGAATGAATGTCGTTGTCAAGAATAAAGCTACATCTCGGCCAAAATCGCCACAAGCAATATGGTAGTGGGCCGTACCGATGTAAAGCAGGATGTATATTTACTAGGTGCATATTTTGTTACATGGTGTCTTCAAGTGTATGAATGAAACCTTTAATTCACGTCATAAAATAAAATCTGTGGTGACAAACTTTAGGATCAATCATTTGTGAAAGCCTCCTTAAAGGATGAGATCAGCCATAAAAAAACAGCAGGAAAGACACATCGACTGTTGGCCACAGTCCTCGATAACATGGAAGTTATTTCCGATAACGTCCGGCATTGTCCGCCTGCGAATACTTTGCCACAGTTGAAATCTTTAATAGACACTTTTAATGGGCAGCTTCGCCGGATTTTGTTTGCGTTGTCAAGAGCGTCTAATACGTCAATACCGCTGTGGCGACGCGGAAGCTATGCTTTTCTGCGGCTGCGTTCATACAAACTACACTCTTAATCACGTCCGGTTAAAGTGCTAGATATAGCCAGGAAACCAGACATTTTTCGTTTAGTTTTCCTCGATATACCCAGCATTTAACCAGGACCTTATGAAGAGTGTACCCCTTAGTTTGCCGAGGTGTGCTCATTTGGGTCAGAATATTGAAGATGATCTGTAATTTACTTCATCGATGCAAAATATAGCGGAATCGTAAAGCTTTAGAAACGTGAGACATCATTTGTGCATGTGAAATACCAAAATGTTTTCTCCTACACAGGCCCGTAGCCAGGAATTTTTTACAGCGAAAGCTGTTATGAGATCACAACAAGGGTCGTTTCTGCGCCGTAGTTGTCCGCCGCCGCCGCCGCCGCCGCCGCCGGTGTCCGTAACCAATATCGCACGAAATAAGAAAAAAACTAAATAAATAAAAAAACACCTGTGACAGAATGGGAATCGAACCCGGGTCCTCTGCGTGGCAGCCCAGCACTCTACCACTGAGCTACGCCACTGCTCGAAACTGCGGTGCAAACTGACCCTAGGCAGGCTTCATATCGGGTAAGGAATCGCGTTAACGTGTGTTGTAAAGCGTTTTAGAGCAGTAAAGTAAGAACCAGGCGTCACACAATGCGAATTGCGTAACGAGTGGGTCGTTCAATGCTCCAACCCATTACAAAAGCCTGTGGCATAATTCTTCATCGTCGTCAGCCACAGCATCAACAAAGTGCACATAATTCGTTACAAGAGTGTAGCGGGCACCGCGCTTTTTTGAAGAATGACGAAGAATGGCATAGTAGACGCTTCCCCACTGCACAAAAATTATGATGATTTATAGCGTAGTGGGTACCATGCAAGTGGGTTTGTAGTAGTTGCCCCAAGAGTGTTTAAAAAGGTTAAAGGCCGCTCTCCCAGCTTTCGCTGTGGCTGTGCTGCGCCTTCTGCGCAGGCCTGGCGGTTTTTTCGGGGGGGGGGGGGGGCACTTGTTGACAGCCTTGAAAAACGCCCATTTTTATTATTTTTCCTCGGTAAAACACCCCCTTCCAAGCGAATTTCGGGGGGGGGCGGGCCCCTAGCCCCCCCCCCCCCCCCCCCCTGGCTACGGGCCTGCTCCTACCTCTACAACGTACACTCGTCGGCAAAATAAGTCGGGACGCGTTAGCGGCGACCACAATCAGATAAAACGGCATCGCCGCGCCTTCTAACGTCTGACAAGACATCACAGTGCGCGCGCACGTCCTTTCACGCTCGTAGCCATGTCTTTTGACGAGCGTGCAGCAGGATAGCTGATTACGTGTAGCGTTTTGCGGTAGGGGTCGCTTTTTTGTTCAGTCCGTCACGCGCTAAGTTCCACGGTTGCACGTTGGCAGTGAGCGGTACATCACTCGCATCGCATTTATCGACAGATCACGGGTAGCAGCCGGACCTTGTCTTCTAATCGTATGCTAGTGAAGTGAGGCATATTTTCGGCTCGACGTCCGTTCGTGTTTGGTGCTCTCGTTCGCATTTCAGTACGCTTAAAAAAATGCACGGAAGGGAAGTAATTCTGTACATGTGGCACCGCGGTTTGTCACTGGGACAAGATATCTTATCTTATAAATCGTGGAAAGTGAGCAGCGCGCGCTTCACGCCAACCGTGCCCCCGTCGAACTGAGCGTGTGACAGATTAACAAAGAATTAAAGCGCCCCTACCGCAAAACGCTGCATTTATTCAGCTATTCCACTTCAAGCGCGTAAAAAAGCATCGCTGCGAGCGTGAAAGGACGCGCACGCGCACTGCGATGTTTCGGCAGCTGTCAGACGGCGCGGCGATGCAATTTTATCCGATTGTGGTCGCCGCTCGCGCGTCCCGACTTATTTTGCCGACGGGTGTACGTTGTTATATCGATGTTCAAGGACAGAGTGTTACGTAGTTTCTGTATTAAAGCATAACTTATTGGTTCCATGTATACTTCCATCTATTATTTCACACACAGCTGGATGTTCAGTCCATCAACGGTAACAGCGTTTTACAACCCAAGTCTAAATGAGTTAGGTAAGACTTCATAAATATCTATTGGTCTCTTGGGAACAATCGTATATCCAACCACCCGATATGACCCCCATACAGGCGTCATGTGGGGCAAGGAATCGCGTTAACCTGTGTTATATAGTGGGACAGAAGAGTAAAATAACAACCAGTCATCACACAATTTTAATTGCGCAACGAGTGCGTGCTTCAATGCTTCCCACCCAATGCAGAGTGCTCAGCCATAATTCGTCATTGTCATGACTCATCAGTCACATGCAGCATCAACAAAGTGCACATAATATCGTACCTTACAGATGTGTAGCCAGTATCTCGCTTATCCCTAGAAAGACGAATAATGACGTAGTTGGTGCTCCTCTACTTCACAAAAATTACGACTTATGACGTAGTGGATACCTTGCAGAAAGCCAAAACTTCAAACACAGTTGGCCTTACCCCAACACAAAGCTGCGCTCAGAATTCGCATTAAGCAGTATCGTAATCGTTGGTGAATTTTTCATCAGCGTCACAACCGTGTTCCTTAGCAGAATATTTAGGTGCACTTTGCTGAATACAGCAACATTCCCTGTTCACTGATTTTTTTATTACTAGCAGTTCTTTGTCAGCTACTTTTTCAATCAAATAACTCCTTAAACATGCGGCGTATGTTTAACTGTCACTGGATTTCTCTTCACAGTATATCCTGTCGGCGGCCTGCGTGCCCCGTTCTACAGTCACGGCCTTCCCAAGTAAGTCGCAACGCAGGCGAAATGACACGCGCTTCTATGTAGTCGTTACTGATGTGCACAAGAAAACGAAACCATCAACTTTTGTTATCCTTTGCTGCTTGAAAAGTGACTGAGGCATTAGACTAATTGCCGAGTGTCAACCATAGGTCGGCGAACTCACTCATGACTCGACTCACTCGGACTCACTCAGACTCAGATAGAGCCGTGAGTCTGAGTCTGAGTGAGTCCGAGTGAGTAATATTTTGGTGACTTTGAGTTTGAGTGAGTCCGGTGGAAGAAAATTTTCGTGAGTGTGAGTCCGAGTGAGTTTGGCTCAGGAAACTTTTGGGGAGTCTGAGTCCGAGTGAGTCCAAAGCACAAGATGAATTTGTTGAGTGAGTCTGAGTGAGTCCCACTTTTTTTGCCGATCTATGGTCCTATCTACTCACCTTCAGCGTTACTATCAGCCTGACCTGGATTCACGTTTACACTCACGCCTACTTACATGTATTCCAAAGCAGTGTCGTTCATACATCACTTCAATATATATTGATCAGACGCGTGAATTTACTAGGAGAGTGTCATGTGCCATGACTCCGCCCCCCCGCCCCCGCCACATCTTTCAGGAAATTTCTGGATAAATAAATTTTGTGTTGTCATCTCTTTTGCAAGAAAAATGACCTTACTCGTTTGCGAGCACTCATAACTCGCATTCGAACGTACCATATCAAAAGGCGCCAAGAAGAGCTCCGACTACGTGAGATATTGGTGTTAAAGGGCATTGATACCATTGTCGAAACAGCTAATTCTAGGATAACGGACTCATGAGTCGACTTAGTCGGACTCACTCAGACTCATATCGAGCCGTGAGTCTGACTCTGAGTGAGTCTGGGTGAGTAATGTTTCGGTGAGTTTGAGTCCCAGTGAGTCTGGTTGAAGAAAATGTTCGTTAGTGTGAGTCTGAGTGAGTCCAGCTCAGGAAAATTTTGGTGAGTCTGAATTCTGTGCGCCCTAAGCGCAAAGGATACTTCATGAGTGAGTCGGAATGAGCTGCACAAGTTTTGGTGACCTATGGTGTCAACAATACGAATATTCAAAGGAAACAGTGGATCAGAAACGACGTCTCACCTTGTCCGAAGCGTTCGCCGTCGATGGCGTAACCGACAGAAATGAAAAAAGTAACCGGTAGACATGCAAAAATAAAATGAGAAGGAATCACTCGGACCGAACGACATTTGAACCGGGTCCCTGTGCGTGGAAGTCGAGTATTCTACCACAGAGCTACGGTGGTGCTGGGAGCTCATTTGCAAAAAAGACGCTATACAGGCGTCATCTCGGGCAAGCAATCGCGTTAACCTATGTAACATAACGTGGCAGAAGAGTAAAATAATAACCAGTATTCACGCAATGTTAATTGCACCACGAGTATGTTGTTTAACGCTTCCCGCCCACTGCAAAGTGCTCAGCCACAATTCTTTGCCTTCATCAGCAGCATGAAGCATCAACAAAGAGCACATAATACCTTACAGATGCGTATCGGATACCTCGCTTATCCGCAGAAAGACGAATAATTGCGTATTGGGTGCTGTCCTACTTCATGAAAATTATGATTAATGGCGTAGTCGGTACCTCACGGAGCGCCAACAATTTCAAATACAGCTGGCCTTTCCCCAACACGAAGCTACGCCCAGAATGCGCATTAGGCAGTATCGTAATCGTCACTGAATTTGGCCTCTCTTCTTTGAAGAAGATCGGGTGAAAATAATTTGTTGCCTTTGATTAAAACTTGAAGGTGGATTGATAATTATCAAAGGAGCGCGGAAATCATAATAACAGAGCATGTGCGGTGCGCGATACGTACGTACGCTCTGAACAAAACGTGAACTGATACCGTAACCTGCCGAAGAAAAGACGACACCAGGGTATTGCATATCGTGGAACCCATTACACAGTGATGGCGTTATGAAGGAGTGATGGGCACTGAATAATATTAGTCAACACACTATCCTTTTCTTTATTTCCTCGCTCCAGAAAGAAGAGCAGGCTGGCAATCTCGCGTAACCAGCACGTGAGCATGAATTCCCCGCCAAAAAGAGAGACGGCAAAGACAGCAATAGTAAAATTCAACATCGTATTTCATAATATCGAACCGCTATAAAAAAAGAATGGCAAGACGGGAGACATTTTACACTTAATCAAAACAAATAAAATAAATTATGGGAAATTGAAGTGAATCTAGATGCATTCAATTAATTTTCTCTGTTAGCAGCAATCTCCAAAACTGGAAATTATGGTCTCTGAAAACCTCCATGCAAGCGACAACTGCAGTCACAATCCGATCCGGAGTATTTGAAGGCGTACGCAGAACTTATTTGTTATTGTTATTGAGGAGAAGTAAATATGAGTAAAAAGCTCACGCATGAAGCATACGTATATTATACAGCAAATGTATTAGGATACGAGCACAATTTCATAGCTAAGTTACTCTTGTATACGTTCTCACACAACCACAAAATGCAGCCATGAAAGCTTATGTTTCTTAAGTAATCAATTTTTTTGTGATATAACGGTTTTTTAACACGCTTCACATGTCATTTAAGCGCATCATAGAGTTATGTCTGTGTCCTCTGCACATAAAAGCCTTACAAATTATCGTCTTTATCTGCAAAGGGTATCGCTTGCAAGCTTCATTTTTATTACCAGATCCCTGAACTTCGGAGCCATTGGAGCGGTTATGGCACATGAAATAACTCACAGTATAACAGGAAAAGGTGAGAGGTGAAAATTTTTCATTCTGTTATGTTTTGGCCCTTCTAGGAGTCAATATCAAGGAAAAGATCTCCAGATGCATTGATTGCCGAAGCCAAATTTAAAACACCAATGAACAGGTCACACATGTTGACTGAGCCCTCATGTTTGTAAGGAGACCGCACATAATAAAGAGACAGTACTCTTCAGATGCCATTCCTAACTTCTTTATTCTCTTCTCGTTCGTTCCCGCCCATTCTTGCTTGCTTGCTTGTTCCTGTATACTTGGCTCTTACCCACTTCGGGGGGATTGGCCATGAAGCCGGCGGTTAATATAAGGGGAAATATTTAATTTTGAAAGGGGATGTGAAAGAAGTTGATCGCCACTGGAATAACAAAAATTTTAAGAATGACCGGAATATATCGAATAATAAAATAAGATGGAAATCAATGAACTAATGAAAGGAATTTTGAAGTACGAAAAATTGATAGGGAATATTGTTAACAGGGAATTCTTTTTGTGTCAACAAGAAATTCGCATATTTCTAAGCAGACGTTCCTGTTGCTGAATCCCAGAGAAGACGCCCCAAGGGAAAGAAGATTTTGAGGATTCAGAGTAATTTTCAAGTTTCTGAATAACTTTTCGAAGTGTTGTTTTCTATGGCGAGTAAAACGACCGCATTTAAGCAAAAAATTATCAACGTTTTCGGGCTCTTGGCAGTAATAGCAGATAGGAGATAGCACCAGACCAGACCTGTATAAATAGAAATTCAGAGGGGGGGAATACGGCATCGAAATTTTGTAATAGCCACTTCCAGTTTTCGAGTGGGGCACCATTTGTTATTCCAGGCAAAAGAGAGATGGCCATATTCTGGGACGGGTAATTTCATGTTCTTGGCATCTTGAAATACAGAATACTTTCGGTATCTGGACTCTGTAAAAAAAAGCTGTGTCAGGCACAATCGACATTACTGGGCCACCTAGGGACCACCGCGAGATCGTATCAACCATCTCGTTCAAAATTATTCCACGATGTCCTGGTACCCATACTAACCGCACGGTACGCACATTTGGGGGATTAATGATGTGACATCATTCAGTAGAGAAGCCTCGGAAGAAGAAAGAGAAGATAGAGATATACATGTTGTCAGTGAATCAGTCACTATAACAACTTCCGAATCATTTACTGAAAGTTTTCTAAGGGCTAATATAATTGCTATGAGCTCTGCTTCGAATATGGGAGTATAATCCGGAAGACGCAAGGAGTATGTCCATGATAAAGCCTCTGAGAATATGTCCACTCCCGCTTTCTCTTCGCACATGGATGCATCAGTGTCTATTACATTATGTATTCATAATTGTAGTAAACGATCTTCTAATAAGCCTATTAAATATCTCGAAGGTAAAAGTTTGGCATTAGGTGGGAATATATCGTCAAATTCTATTTTTGCTTTGGCCGATAATTTATCATTTGGAACGATGTCGCGTATGTTAACATTTAATGATTGCAGTTGGTCTTGCACAAACAAAACTTGTGGTTTATATATGCGAGACCAAGGTTCATTAAAAAATGTTGGCGGTTCAGATATGAATGCAATCTACAAGCGTCTTTGAGATGATGCGTAAATTTTTAAGTATGTTTTGATGGTAAGAAGGCGGAATCTGCAACCTAAAGTGGGTATTCGGGCTTCTTGATATAAAACATTGTTTGCAGTAAATTTTGGTACCCCTAGACAACTTCGCAGGGCCTCTCGCTCTAAAAGAACCAAGGGATTAATCTTGTAAACTGGACCCCCTGAGTATAAAATGCAGCCAAATTCTAAAATCGGCCGAACGTACCTACGATAAATCATAAGTAGATTATCTCTGTGTAGCCTATAGGGGGGTTGACCTAGTTTACGTAACATCCCAACAGCGCGTGTCGCCTTACTTTTCACATGCTCAATGTGTTTGCGCCAACTGAGTTTATCATCATAAGTTGCGCCTAAATATTTAACACTGTCATCACAGAACTTTTGCTAACGTTCAATTCTGGTTGGCATGAATTCTGTCGTCGTCTTCCTCAAATCCTTGAGCTTGCTTCAATGTTAGCAAGTATTGATGGCCTTAACATTGTCCACTATACACACTCACAACAACCGCTCACAAACACTATGTGCAAGGTCTTCAACAGTGCTTAAAATGTTAGAATTTTCATTGTTTCTTATTTGGATATCATCAGTTTTGGCCGCATTGCGTTGTTTTCTAGTGGGACGGCCTCTTTTAGCGGTCATGCATACCCTTTTCAAGTTGTCCTTTTTGCGGAATCATGTTAATGCTATTTGCTTTTGGAAGAGAGAACTGGTTTGTGCAATAATAAATATATATACAGGGTGTCCCAGCTATCACGCAGCGCAATTTAAAAAAAAAAGGAACGGCGTTACGTGAAGCAGACTTAGTGCATATTGTTCCCAGCATACTGTAGTAGCTGCTACTAATTTTTTCACCAATGAGAATTAATTAATTACTCATAATTATATTCGTAACTCCTAGAGTACTCACCGAATTATCAAAATGTCAATGAGGCAAATGTGGGCCTGTTGAAATGGCATATGTCTGTGCTACTTTCAACAATGTATTGATTGCGAGCTCATTTTTTCCTGAAATAAAGACATAATTATGCATATATATATATATATATATATATATATATATATATATATATATATATATATATATATATATATATATATATATATTACTCGGTCTGTAGAATGGTTCGATGACCTCTTTTGTCAGCATTTTTTCAACTTTGCACTCAGCCTGGCGTTTCCAGTGTTGATCTTATGAGTGACAAGGGCTTACGACACTCGAAGGGCGTCGTAAGATGTCGTGGTAAAAATTCAGCACGTACCGGAAATCTGCCGTCTGTGCTAGGAGGAGGTCTAGGGCAATCAGCTTGTCAATGTTGTCATCGGCTGTGCTCGTTGGGGACGATGATCGAGCAGAGGACAAAGAAGCGTCAGCAGCGAACGCAGAAATACCATCTTCGATAGAAGAGACATTGGCTAGAGTCATGCCATTTGAAATAAGTTGCGTACATCAGCTGAAGTTCAGTACCGGGAGGGACGCTCGGTTATTTGTAACTGTCAAAAGTGTGTGTGGAACGGCAACATTTCTGGACAGCAAGACGTCAGCAATTGCTGTCAACATGTAATCGCGTAGGGAATGGGAGGGAGAGACCTCAGATTCCAATACGTAAATGCCTGAGGTGCCAGACGAACGTAATGTACAGAGCACAAACGTGGTTGAGTTGATGGCGGATCGTCATAGTCACATGGTAGTTCAAGCTGAAGCAACACGGTTCCACAGTCAATCAGCGCAGAGTGGGCAGATAGAAAGTATATTGATGGCGAGATCGACCTATAGGCAGCAGCACCACCCCTGCATTTGTCAGGATCGTTGGCCCTGCGCTGTGTGGAAGTGTACAGGGCTGCTGTTTCTGTATCGTCATTCTGCGCTCCGTTAGTATAGAAAACGTTTCAATTTCCGAGCGGAAGTATTGTTCGGTTCTGTAATGCCACACATCATGCACACAGCCAGAGATAGACTTTCATTCCTACCCCGTCGACGCGCAGCAGCACCGACAGTGGCTTGTCAGGCATCGGAACGGCAAGGCGCTTTGCAATGACGCGTAGCAAGCACTTCGATCACGGTGGGTTGAAACGTTTGCTGACGAAAAGTGTTGATGCTCGGTCAAATACGCTAATGCGTTTCTCCCTCTCAGTCTGTAATATGTACATTCATGCTTGGTGTAGGCGTAATTTCTGCGCGCTGCGAAAGGTCGTAATTTCTGCAGTCTGCGAAAGACCTTAGCGGCTTGGCCAGGGCTGTCAGTCATGATCAACTTTCACTTTTTCGTACTTCCGCGAGTAAATGAATCGATTCACTAAGTATGCAATGCGGTCTACATCCTCCGTGTGCCACCTTCGCAGTGAATACAAGGTTTATTCACACTAGCTGGAGTCCTTATAAGCGAGCGTCAGCTAGCCTTGCTGTTGTTTGCGCGTTTTCCCTGATGCTGACTCAACAACGAGAAGCGTTCTCAGTGTTCCTATGTAGAAATATAGGCGCCGAAACTCGTCAAGTTTGTGCATGATCTCGTGCCGAGTAAAAATATCGTTTTGCGAGCCAGAAACGGATGGACCATAAAAGCTATGAACGAATACCCGAGAGCGAGCTGATTGCCACAGCTCATGCTGATACATTTGTTTGCTTAATCTTTTAAACGGATCTTCCTGAAATTATTGAGGCCTGATCTAGTACAAAAGTTGAAGTTTCTGCGGCGAATATTTGATTAGCATAACCTGCCTCGCAAGGAGCGATTCAACAAATTGCGGTACGCGCCGCGACCAAACATATCCGAACAGCTTGAAGTATTATTAGCATCGAGGAAGGCGTGAGCAGTTCAATTCTGCTATTGTTCTCGCGTCAGTAAACTTGATTTGAACTTTTTTTTGGTCTTTGCTGAGCCCGGAAGGCTGGAGGACACGCGTATGCGGTTAAAAGCGACAAGTGTATGGGGTGCTGTCGCATAAAACAAATGTTTTTGTTTTATGCGAAAGCGACAGGCTCTACGAGCTTCCATTACAAAGAGGAAGGAATGAGCTTACTGAACGTCGACTAAATAGTTCCCGACAACTTCCAATCACAAATTATCCAGCAACAAATACAAAACACACTACCGCTGGTGCGGCGGCGGGCCACCAGCGTCCACACTTCGGGGCTTCGTCCGTTCGCTGCTAGGTGCCGACTCTGTTGGATATCGCGTTCAATACCGAGTATAAGTTGATGGGAATATTTCTCGAGCACAGCAAACAGGACGGTTGTGGACCGGTCAGCAACACTTACACGCGCGGAGCACATCCCACGCACGGGGAACGTCCCACCGTTGGCGACATGCACGAGGTGTACCGTGGCGGGCGTTGAAACTTCCCAAAGTCGGCGACGAAGCTCCGAATTGATCACCGATATGTGAGCTCCTGTATCGACAAGAGCAACGAGTTCGTCGGCCACTTTTAACATCAATAAGGTTGTGTCTAGCATGCAGTGTGAACGGAGGATTTGGTGGGCAAGTGGTCGATGCAGCGTCACCTCCGGGAGCTGCATCGTCTCGTTTTCCCGAGGCAAGCGATCAGTCGGTGACG
Source organism: Rhipicephalus appendiculatus (assembly GCA_030522465.1). NCBI lineage: Eukaryota > Metazoa > Arthropoda > Arachnida > Ixodida > Ixodidae > Rhipicephalus > Rhipicephalus appendiculatus. The sequence continues at coordinate 147,735 of JALIZH010009585.1, read as the reverse complement.
TTGGACGACGAAATTGGGGCGAGCGAGACGATTGGCGACGGGCCTCCAACACAATGCCTCATTTGAGGTCTGTAAAGAATTTTATATTTAAAAAGAAATAAAAATCATGAATGCAGGTGGCGTGACACGCAATGGTGTGGAGTTAAAAGTTTCCCTAGCAGTAGGTAACTTGCATAAAATATATGCAATATTATTCTACCGCAACATGACGCTCGACATAAGATATTTGGTGTTTGTTACGTTAACCTGTGGAATCAACATGTACTTTCCTTTTGCAGTTTCAACTTATTTCACGTTATGCGTTCTTGGCAGGAATTACGTACAACTCAGATGGCAACCAGATTACATGGTGGGACGCTAGCGATACGGCCACCTATAGAAAGAAAGTGGACTGTTTTATTCAGAAGTACAAAGTTATCGTTGATGAAAAAGCGAACATGTCTGTAAGTAATGTATCATCATTTTGAATCAGTTTTTGTTTTTAGTAAAAACAAAATTCTGTACCGACTTAAGAAAACTGCGCGTGCGTCCGTATGAACGTCCCTCTCTGACGTCAGAAAATTAATCTCAATAAATAAGTGTAGAAAAAAAAAGTTTTCTTGGTGGTGCTGTGTTTCGAACTTATAGTCGGCCCCAATCTATGAATAGGTATAAGCTCCACCAACAGAGTTGGAGTGCGCCATGCTATCATCAAAGTAAAATACCCGCGCAGCTATTTTTTTCTAGATGTGTAGATACACTGCTCATGTCAACACGCGACACATTAGAAAACGCAAGTTGACTATTTCTGACCAATACATTATGTTTTCTTCTGAGTAGTACCTGTCAGAAGCTGAAAAAATTGCCAGAAGAATTCCTCTTTTTCACCAATACCAGTTACGAAAAAGGCTACCTATATGGCGCAATCAACTACCTTAAACACGCCATATTGCTCGATGGAGGAGGAATCAACTTTATTTTAAGAAATAAAAAAAATAAAATGAAAAAAGAAAAGGTCCGGCGAGTTTTTCGGGGATTTGGGCTAATATCCCCGCCTAGGTGTCGGCCACGAGCCCTTGAGCTCTGGCGGCTGCCTCGGCCCGCTGGACGGCCCACAGTTGGCTCTCGAGGGCATGGCTGAGCAGTGCAGTCTCCCAGCGCGTTCGCTTCGAGGCTGTGTCCCCGTCTGGAGCCCCACCTCTGTCGCACTTCCACAAAATATGTTCCAGGTTTGCCCTGGCCTCGCAAAACTTGCAGCTTGACGGATAAAGCTCTGGGTACCAGAGATTCAAGATCACTGGGCTCGGAAACGTTCCGGTCTGCAGCTGTCGCCACGTGACCACCTGCTTTTTGTTCAGTTTTTGGTGCGGTGGCGGAAATTTGCACCTGGCCAGTCTGTAATGCTGTGCAATATCCTTGAAACTTGTGAGGCGATCCTCCCACTCCCACTCCTCACCCGACGTCGCGGCCGAGAGGGCGGTGGTGTTGACGGTGGCGGCTCGGTCCGTAAGCCCTCGAGCCGCCCCGTGCGCCGCCTCGTTGCTGCGAGCGAGGCAGTGTGGGCGGGCGCCCACAAGATGTAAACGTCCCTACTTTCGGTTTTGCCCGCAAGTAAAATTCGTAACGCCTCGGGGGAGACGCGGCCGTTGGCGAAGTTGCGGACTACCGTCTGGGAGTCGCTGATGACCACCTATGTCACGAAAATTAGCTAGCGCAATGAGCTATTGGTATAAAGTAGCCACCTGGAAGGCTTGTCGTTCTCTTGCAGTCCAGTAAGTAGTACTATGAATCATTTGTATTTGTTCCAAACACACAAACACATCTATGCTAATTGCCCCTACTTATTCTCACGTGGACGCCTTCTTCTATAGTGAATTCGGAATGGTTTGCCGCTTTGCAATAGCGGAGTGCATACACTCTACATTGTCGATCTTTTTTTAACGAACAGCCTCTATGCAAGAAAGAAAGAAGGGAAAATCCAAAGGCTCGTTTTTATATGACACAATATTAATGAGAAGTAACTAACTTACCATCTATGCTAGTTGCTTTTGTGTGAGGCAGAGATTGCCGTGGATAGAGCTTGTGTACTTTTTAGGCTGTAATTGACTGTACGACCGTGTAAAGAGGCCTGCGTTCATAAGTCACGGCTCTTACCCACTGAACTAAGCACCCATGCTTGCTAAATTGAAATATATCTGGAGGATATGAATGCTTTTTGGCCCTGGTAGGAAACACACGTGATAGGAAAACACTTTCGATAGCGGCTTCGTTGAAATATTCCGTGATGGTGTATTAAAGGGAGCGACAAGTGATTTTTCTCGACCCATTTTTTTACTGCCCGACAGCAAGCTCACCCTTCGTAGTGTTTGTAGCTGCTGTGTTTAATCCCTGAAGCACGGAGTTATATTAAAAGCAGTATTTTTCGATCTGAAATACTCTAAACACAGATATACCTTTCCTACAGCAACGCTGAGAATTGATAGCGATACCGCCAGCCCTACTCGCGATTTGTGACAGCTGTCGTCGTTCTGTTTTCGCAGGTGTTCCTGTAACTATGCTAACCACTTTTATTTTGAGTTTTTAAACTATTTTTCAAAATAACATGCGGTTACAAAAATATGATGTGACATTATAGGTACACCTTCCCCGTATTTGTCCTGCGTTGTGTGCGCCTACGCCCAAGGTTGCCTGCGCCTGAGTCATGGGTGGCTTGTCCCGGCGTCGTTACTCTTTCGATATACGAGTCAAGTCAAGTCACCGAAAACATCACTACGCCTATGCACGGCCGTGCCGAGGGGCAGTGCCCGTCATTTCGGAGACGAAATGTAGGTAGCAAAACAACGTCGCCACAAAATCTCAGTGACCTGAAAACTACGTGCACGGTTGCATGAGCCCGCTGAAAAGTTGCTCACGACGCGCTGACGAGTATGGTATCATTACGTCACAGGAAGGCAGCGCCACTTTAATGCATACTACTAACACAGGCCTATATTTACATTTTTATGGAGTAATATCTTGTAATATATAGAAAAGAACAGCATTTCAATACTAACAAAACAGTCGTCGACCGCGTACAGCAGTCAACAGGCACATGGCCGGGGACATCGGATCGTTCATAAGCGCCACAGGTTATTAGATGTGAAGCATCTTATGGCGAAGCTTAATCCGGTGGTGGTGGTGGTGGTGGTGGTGGTGGTGGTGTGCCGCGTGCCCACCCTTACGGCGCATGCGCAAGCAGTTTAAAAAAAAATAAAAATAAAAAACCTCCTCTCCCCCTCTCTCTCCTCTAGGCATCCCTCCCCGCGGCAACCACACCCACACTGCGCATGCGCCTCCCTTCCTCTCTCCCCTCTTACACTCCCCCCCTCTCTCCATCCCTGCCCGCGGCGTCTAACTCCCCCCTGCGCATGCGCGTCCCCCCCCCCCTCTCTCTCCTCTCCTACGCTCCCCCCCCTCTCTCCTCTACGCATCCCTGCCCACGGCGTTCACACTCCCACTGCGCATGCGTGTCACCCCCCTCTCTCTCCTCTCCTACGCTCCTCCCTCTCTCGCCTCGCGACGCCGACGCAGGCAGCGTCTGCTAGCGAGTTTCTTGGTTGAAAAAACCGACTGCTCGCGCTGCACAACCGTTCACTGGCCATCCCGTATATATAGCAATGGATCTTGACCTCCAAGTTGGTGCCGGTGGGAGATTTCTCCTGTGCGTTGTTGAACAATAAAAATTCGCAGCGTGCGCGTTAACTAAAAGCGGAGTGCGGGTCTCTGTGTCCAGTCGGAGTCTCTCATTGCCCATTAGCAGCGATTGGCATGTTCTAGTAGGAAAAACTGCTCCATCACTGCCTGCTTTGCGCCTCCCCAGTTTTCTCTCCTGCGCAACGCTGCGATGAGCGCCAGCGTCAACGCCGCCGCCAGTGTAAGCGTTAGCGCCCGCTGCTTCACATCTACACATGGTTCCCTTTAGCGGGAGATGGTGTAATTTTTTTTCGCGACTTTCAATGAAGAAATAAAAATATAAATCAACCTCTCACGAGAAAAAACATGGTTGGTCTGAGTCAATGGTACGGACAATCTTTTCATCAGTGGAGTCACAGCGCACAGTCACAGCGAAATCCGGAGCAGCGTCATTTCTTGAACCCGCTGCTGGCTCTCTTGGGGCTACTCATACAAATACGCTTGCAAGATACCCACAACTCCATTAATTGATACTGTGGCTGATGACGATGAACAATTATGGCTAAGCACTTTGTAATGGGTTGGAAGGATTCAACGACCCGCTCGTAATGCAATCCATATTGTGTGACGCCTCGTTACACAATTCGCATTCTGTTACGCCGCGTTGTTAGTTTACTCTTCTTCCACGTTATATTGCGTATGTCAGCGCGGTTCCTTTCGGACATAACGATTGTATACGTTTTTGGTGCGCCGGAGTTTCCAGCACCGGCACCGGCGCAGCTCGGTGTTAGAATACTGGGCTGGCACGGGGTGGACGCAGGTTCGAACCCCGTTCCATCCTGGATATTTGAGGAGCTTTATTTCGAAATGGGCTAGATCCAAAACCGAAACTAGCACAAAAAATGCCCCCGTTGGCACGTACATACTCTCAACTTTCCCCTAAGGCAGTAATAATAAAGTAGTATTAATTATTATTAACTTATTGTTATTGTTTTAGAGGAAAGTTGAGAGTATTTACGTGCCAACGGAGGCCTGCGTTCAAGAAATGGTATCATTACGTCACAGGAACCTTTTTGGTCCTAGTTTCGGTTTTGGATTTAGCCCATTTCGAAAAAAAAGCTCCTTATTTTTCTTCTTATTTCGTTTTTTTTTTTTCTTATGTCGGGCGATAGCTGTTACGGTTACCGGCGGCGGCGGCGGTGGAGAACTATGGCACCCTTGTTGTGATCTCATCACAGCTTTCGCTGTAAAATCCGAGTTTGAGAAAGTTCATAACCAAAAACGCATATCAATGATAAAAAAATGTCACTGTTTCGCAGCACGGGCGAAACAATGAATGCGATAGCAAGAAATGGGAATGCCACTCGAAGAAGGACAAGCAGCTCAAAACTTGCAGCATGCCGCTGAAGCACAAAGAAGGATGGTCCAAAAAAACGCACAGGTATATAGGTACACACGACAACTGCGTACTAACAACTGTCGCAGTTGTTAGGTCTTTGTACTTGAACAGCGCGCTGCAAGTGTCGACTACGCTGAACCCGATGCTCTCATATATTAACGCGACAGCGTTAAAGAGCTCGTTTCGCAGAAATTCCGGCGTCGGCGTCGTTGGTTGTGAGCGAAAAATCATCATCTTGTCCGTGACCGAAAAATCGAGAAAGATGCAAATAAAATAAATAATACAAAATTCTGGGTCCGAATCAGGATCGAACCCGGGTCGTCTGTGTGGCAAGCAGGTGTTCTACCACGCAGCCACGCTTCTGCTTGTGATTACGTATAAAATAACTTCCTCTGCTTGGAATTGTAGTGAAAATAACTTTCATGCTTTGCAAACACGCGCGTCCTGTATACAGGCGTCACAATAAAACATGTAATATCGCAGTAATATTGCGTGGTACAAGCGTGCATAGCCATCGGGCGTCAGAAGATGTGAATATCATAACGACATTGTGGTTCAAAGCCGTGTACCAATTACAAAAGGCACACACGTTACTGCGCGTATTCCCTTAAGACCACGTAGTGGGTGAATAGCAACTTCGAAAACATTTCCCGCATTTACCGCGCATAATTGCTCGTGGTTTAAAGCATGCTACGCATTACATAGTGTGCACTAAGGGATTGAAGTACGGGCTAGGGACAGGATATCGCTATCGCTTTCTTCTCTTAAAGGCGAAGCTTAAGGGTCCCCCCAATTTTTTCTTTTTCTTTCAAACTGCGGCACGTGGCGTGACCCCTCTGCGTCTCTTGCCACGCGGTGGTGTCTGAGCCAAGGTGTTCTTTTCTTTTTTTTTTCTTTTTTTTGCTTTCCACATCGCGAGTGCGTGCAGAAAGGGGCCACTTTTTCGTGCGCGTCTCAATGGCAATTTTCAAAGTGAAAGAAAATGTAGAAGCGCTGCGTGATAGAGAACACGCTCAAGCTCCTCCGAGAGATACATGCCGCCAGCAGTAAATGGTGTGTATAAATAGCACTCCGTTATTGTGCTGGCGCAAGCATTGTGTGTAGTAGTTGTCTAAGGCAACGCGCTGCAGAACGAATTCTGAATCCCCGGTCGGGCTTCATAATTTTTTCTGCAGACTTATTTTTCTTTGTGCCTTATTTATATATCTACATACATATACATATACGGCACATGATGCTGACGGTGACAGCAAAAATCCGCTGATAGTGTCCATATAATTGCTAACACAATAAAAGATACGCATTCCGTGCGGCGGTTCCAGACGCTGAGGAGTGCTAGAAAAAAATAATAAAAGACGCTGTGGTGATTACGGACGACAAGAGCGTTTAACAGAACGCTGGAGCCATGATGTTTCCAGCGAGAAAATTCTATGCGTAGACACCAGTTAGACAACTCTCAAAGAAGTCTCTGCGAAGTGTTTTGGGGGGGGGAGAGCGTCAGTCCTGTCAAAGGGTAGATTTATATAGCACAGAGGGACGCATTCAGTTTCATATTACAGGGAGAAATTAAAATAGGTTTGATATTTTTGGGTTTCTTCCACCGGAACAACTTATATAATAAGAGATAACAATATACTAAACATGTCCTCATTGGTCACACGCTGCCAGTACCTAAGCCCATTTGAACTTATTTTATCAATTTGTTTGTCCATAAACTTGGCTGCTCGATGTTATACTATAATTGCTGAGGAAAAAAAATAAGGCGTGTTTTCTTCACTGCTGATTTTTAGCTTCTAACATCACATATGTATGGGCAAACTGTGGCGCATGAATTAATGAAATTGAAATGTCAAAGCTTTGCTTCACCACCTGTCTTTCATATCACAAGTTGATTGTTCATGAAAGTGTCCTATAGTCCACGTAATGGCCAAATTTAGGAAAAATAGGAGCTAACGATAATAAAATATTACGCTATGACGAAGCTGTGTGTGGCCATCAATATACGATGATACACGTTTGCTTTTTGACATAGTGTACATATGCACTTTCTTATGCACAACGCATGCGCCAGCAATACGGTGCGTCAACTAAGTGTGGCGAAGCTTCGGACTGGAACACACGTGTTGTTCGCGTGATGTGCAGAAGGCGCAACAAAATTTAATTTCATATGAAAGTCTAAAATGTACCTCATGATTCGTTACCGCAGCATAATACGAACTGACTATTTTCTAACTTGAAATTTTGGCGTCTCAGTTATCACAGGTAAAGAAACTGAGTATATTGTACTATAAGAAACTATTAGGTACAGGATGTAAACACATGGTTTTTATATACATATCCAGTGCGTATTTCAATTCTAAAATTTACACTTAGTTTGCAAGGTTCGCACGGAAATATTGGTGTTTCTAGGCTCGGTTAAACAAAACACAACAACAGTTTATGCAATGCATTGCATACAATAATTCGCCACAGCGCACGTTACACTGCATGACGAATTATTTGTTAAATGTGTATAACTGCTTTTTCTATTTATTACATTTAAAACTATTTGAAAGGTGCACTTTCAAATGACAAACGCATTTTTAGGAGCGAAAATCTGAACATGGTTTGGTACGTTATCTATCCACAGCTCGATGGAACAAAGACGGTCGATGAAAATATTGCGGACAGCGTCGGCCTTGAAATGGCTTACAATGTGAGTGTCAACGAAACATTTCAGCATCATGGAGCTGCAACTCGTTGCATCTAGAACTGGAGTAGTAAATTTACGCTTAAAACAAATAATGCGAGATATTTTCGATTAAGCTGTCAGCTCACACTGGTAAGTACTACTGTCTATAAAATAGCACCTCGGATTATGTTTGGTGATTGTTCCAACTTAGAGCGTGAACTGACACTCTCTAAAAAATCCATATCGCTTGCTGTTTTTTATGAGTCTTCGAAGAATACAGAAAACTAAATTGAACCGCATCGATCAGTATTAAAGATTCCGAAAGCAAGGAAATCTAATAACAATAATTAAGAAACTTCTGTATTTGTAGTCGTACACTTGCACCATTTGTAAAATATAATATTGACTGCAGATTCCATAGTGGTAAGCAAGAAATCGAAAGTTCAACAATGTTGTTAGTGCAAACTGTTAGTAAGGTAAGTCGCTTTGACTGTGTGTATGTTTCTTCATACGTAGCAACATAGCTTTTTAGAGAATAAAAAACAATCTTATATACATAGAAGAAGCCGTTTCTCTCTCCCAGTCTAAACGGTGTGCTTAATTAAGAGTGTGTACTTGGAAAGCCAATGCAATGTACCGAGATAATACGATCAAATACAAGCAAAAATTATGATCTTCGAAGAAGGGTTAACCAAAGGAACATCTCGCTTAGGAGTTTTAGAAAAGAGTCGGGAAATGCAAATATTCGAAGGCTCTCCCGAGTTCGTATTGAAATCACGAGAAACCCCTAAAGAAGTAATTTTTTTTTTATTTTTACTTTCTTCTTCGGCTGGGGTTTACAAAAACTGCAAACCCTGTACAAGAAATGTCTCTTGACTGTGAGCGTACGAGAATCTTGGGAGAATCTTAGAGAATCATCTTAATCAATTAAAAATGGACCTTAAGGATTAAAAAAATCTCCGTCGCCACAACGAGGAACCGATGAATGCAATAGCAACAAATTAAGGCTATACGAAAGAAGGCTAGCGGATAACTCTTTTGGATCCGATCTCACGTAACTCCGCAAAACGTTGGTGTAAGGCAGTGGTCGGTGACCTATCGATGCATGGTACAGAGTTGCATGTAGCCGACATGGCGGGGGCCGCAAGGCAAAGTGGGGCGGGGGGGTGGAGGTGATTTGCAGACGAAGAGAAAAATTTCCGCGAACCGACAACAATATGCAGAAATGGAATAAAAAATATGTTTTTTAAATGCAAATCGTTTCTGAGCGAACTTAAGGCCCTTTGAGAGTTCCTATCTACGTATCCATCTATTTATCTGTCTAGCCGCGTACGTCTGGACGCTCTCGAGATCGCCTGCTTAAAGGGATAATAAAGAGAAACAATGACTTGGTTTAGATTGACCAACTGCACTCTGAGAACTCAAATGTCATATGTTTCACCATCATTACTTCATTATTAGCGGAGAAAATCAAGGTTTAAGTTTCATTTTTAAATTTCGCGCCGAAGTCTATGCGTGTGACGTCGGAAATTTCAAAATAAATTTTTAGTATTTTCGCGACATTGGCTCGATGGAATTTTATGAAACTCCGCATGCTAGGTATATGGCACCCATAGACGACAATGTACTTCATTTTAACGGTTAGAAGCTACGTAGTACCCAGTAGACGCCTTCAAAATCTATGACGTCACGGTGTTTGGTGCGGGAATCCTAAGGTGTCGTCTCTACCCGCATTTTCATTTCGCGCGTTTTCTCGCTTACGAAGCGTCGTGTCCCGGTAAGAGTTGTGTTTTCCGGATTGTGAAATTGTACTGTACTAAGACGCGAAAATCGTTTTGCTCTTTAATGTCCCTTTAACGTGGTGCAGAAACAAATTGGTATAGGAGGGTAAGAGGGTTGTCGAATATGGATGTGTGTTCATTACATGAATTACTGAAAATCCCGTCGCATACGTCGTCAAACCCTTTCCTACAGACAGGTGTGCCACATACCCGTACACCAGGGGCCGCGCTATGCGGGTATGCGCCACAAGTGATTGACAATTTATATCAACCCAGGAATAGTGAGGACATTGGTAATTTAAATGCGAGAGTGTTAAAGGAGTAGTGACACGAATTTTAAATATTTTGGGATTGTTGTTCTAAATAACAACACGGGTTTAGAGAAGCCTAAAAAAGAGAACAGTGGTGCCCGGGAATGCACGGCATGTATTTTTAATACCACTATCTTGAAAAGACATTTTCGGTTTCGATATCAAGAGGCGGCTTCCCCGTGACCTGTAATGGCAGTGTTACGTCACGGGAAGACAGCGATTCGCGACGTACCAGTGGCAGGTCTGCCATCTGCTCGTGGTACACGTAAACAACTACGACTGCATTGACTTCAGCGACCCCGACAGTTACTTCTGTAATTCAGGCTGCATGCAGGACGCAGTGTTCGCAAACTCAGTGGAACTGTGTTGACTTGTCGGGATAATGTCCATTGCGGTGGGGCTGGCTCGCTGATGCTCAGCGACGAATACTTTAATATCGAAGAAAATATTTTGTACGTGTTGGCTGACTACGGTCTGTCAAGATTGTTAACACTGCATACCAAAAAGAACAAAAAAAATGTCCCTTTTGCAATGTCTCACAATCGTATCAGTTTACCTTAATGAGACCCTGAAACGGTTTTTTTTTTTTGAAGTTTTGTCAGCGTTTAGGCTAGAGCATCATCAAACCATTCGCACCACAAATTCAGCGACACGCCATATATCAAGGCCGCTACGGACGATTCAATCATGCCCTCCTTCTCACCCCTGCCTTGCCTCCTCAACGCATGAGACACGCTGGTATCGCTGGCGATCGCAGAGCTCTCATGAGCGCACTCGACTATTTGAGCTTCACCCAGTCATGACCTCCGAGATTGGACGCCGACAGGTTGCGCGCAATCTCGGAGACCATAGCCCAGTGCACCCGCCAGCACGCACGCCGTCTGGCAACAGAGACGAAGATAGCGGAGTGGTTGATATCTGCTCCGACAGGTGCCGCCACCCTACCAGCCGATCTTATGCGCATTCCACACCCAATCATATGAGCGCCTGAGTGACGTCGCGCTTCCAGTGAATGCCGTACCGTGAATGGGCGGTTGAAAACGCGTTTGGCTGAGCCGCAGTGATCTGCAGCGATTCGCAGCTTTAACACTGTAATAAATTACACAGTTTACACAGAGAGCTTAAATCAGTGTGTAAATGACTCTTAGGACTTGGTCTACCGGCACAATGTGTTGGTGCAAAATCGTCAAAACCATTTCAGGGTCCCTTTAAAGAAAAACCGACATCGGTCGCGTTGACCCGACGAATGTGAAGAATAAAAATCCGGATGCGACTAGGAATCAAACCCAAGCATTTTCGCACGGCAAACAGGTATTCTACCACAGAACCACGTGAGGTCTTGAAGCTGCTTTGGAAAAATACCCCATCCAGGCTTAATGTCAGTGCAACGTCAATTATGGTTTCAGGGCTGGCTATCTAATTTAATATCAAAACCATAAACATTATATATGTACTCCTATTATACACTCGTCATGCCGGGTTAACGACAATTGTGGTTCGAGTCTTGACTCCGATTATATATTAGTCTAATAAACATTACATTTGTAGGCTAACAAAAGTTACGTATGCTATGCACATCACCGCACCGTAATGTGCGCTTCGTTTCGATACTACGAGCGTCTGTGCTCTAACGTAAGTGCTGACGTTGCATCAGACCATAAGTCACTTTTTAAACGCCAGTTTTGTCGACGTTCCTGGTGAGCCCACGAACAAGGCATGGGATCGGCCGAATTCTTTTGCCATATATGTCATAAGTTCGCAGTTCAAAAACATGGGTTACAAGCAATAATCAACTCTCTCATTGTGACTTTTGGTGCTTAACACTCTGAGGCAACCCGCAAATATACGCATCAGAGTTGCCCACCGACAGACGGAGAAATTTATCGATGTGTTCATTGGTTAGTCCGAAACGCATTTCATTTGATGAGCTTCATTCTCGAGAAAGTGTGTTCGCAGACGTATGCACTGCTGAACACTGTTATTGCTACTAGTTCCTTTAAACTCGAGAGCTTCATTTGAGGCACGCGCAAAACTTCACAGTATCTTTCCCATCTAATGCATCTGAGCTCATCACCTGTTAGCAGATAGCCATTTCTCACTGGTAGATATTCCACCTTAAAAGGGTGGTCGCGACGCGCCAGCGGTCGCGACCATGCCCCTATTATCAAAGGAATCAGTTGCTGCTGAAGCGGCGCCGCCCCCTACCCCATCGCCTGTCCATGCTCCTTCGACCGATCAAAGACGGGCGGGGCGTTTCCTCTCTGCTCAATGAGCGATCAACGGTAGGCCTTGCACGCGGGCTGATGTTATCGGGAGCGCCATCCGTGAGACGGAGATGGCCCGCTCGTTTCTTCTCTGCGTCAGCCACGTTCTTCACAAGCGCTCACACGCTTTTACTCGCGGGTCGAATGTACAATGCGTCGGCTGATGTTATCCATTTGGACTTTACATGGAACATGAAGGTGACGATGACGACGACTGCGGCAGCAAAGACCCGTCGATAGTGTCAATATCATTGCTATCGCAGTAGACCTATGCGCTGATGACTCAACCATACCTAGATGTGACACCGAAAATGAAAAAAGAGATTCCTTCCATGAGGCCCGTACGGACTTCACCTTTACAGTCGAGAAGCCTTCAGAAAGCGGACTTAGGTTATTGGACCTCGCTTTCACATTCGAGCCTGAACATGCATGTTGGAGTTCAAGCCAGAGCTTCATCTCAGCAGATTGTCGCTCAAGAATGGCACTAGGGGAGTGGCATTCTCCGCTCTCTTAGCAGCTTTAGCGAAGTCATGCCCACATGAAATGGGACAGTTACCAGCCCCAGGTAACAAGGCTACAAGATGCTGGCTAACCAACCCATGTCGTCAAAGGCACAGTCTTCTCAGTACTCGAAAAATTGAAAGGGCGCAAAAGAAAAAAAAAGAAGCACGAAAGTGACGCTCAGGGACTACAACGTCAAACAGAAGGGATTCCTTATGTGGATGGTTTCAGCCACAACCGGAAGACGATTGCTGAGCACCAACGTAGTATGTTATGCTCCACTGAAAGGACATATGCAGGCGCGTCAACAACGACATGGTGGAAACACGATGCGAGGTGAAGCATAGGAAGAAGTACGTGCAATGTAACCAGGACTTAGCATACAGCGTACTACTGCCATGTTGTTTCGTGTATATAGGGCAGACGGGACGCTGCGTGAACGACAGAGCAAGAGCACATGCGAACAATATCCAGGCATGTACAATCACAGGCCATCTCTCAGCCCATTATTGGATTTGTGGGTGCCAAACACTTTTTGACAGATTTGAAGTGATTGTAAAAAGGAAGGACACGGATGTTCCTGTAAATATAGAGACTATCGCCATAAAAATGAAAGGCACACCTTTTATCAGTGTTCCATTAGTCGCGCGGTCACAGCGGAAAATTGACTACATTCATTGCAAATGACCCACTCTTTTTAATCTTGTTTAACCTTTCTAATCTTTAACCACAAGTTTTTAGCTGTAGATGGCCGCACCTACATATTGCTACATCCATAATGCCAGCCCCTCAACCATGCGCGTGTGCGCCCGAAGAAGAGAACGAAGATCCCTGGCTGCTCGGGGCTCTGAGCTGAACCGGTCAGCGCTACAACCGCTACTGTAAATATATCGTGTAAATAGTCTACGGACTACAGTCTACCGAGTCGTCATTAAAGTAACAATATTATGCGGAGGGTTTCAGCAAACGGCAATTGTTTGTCAGCAGTGTATTAGTGTTTCTTCCATTCATCCGTGAGCCTAATTTTAGAGCGCAGCTCTTAAGCGCCCTTCTCTGCGTTGAGCAGCGTCGGTGTCGTACCCGGCACAGCGGACCAAGAGGAAAGTGAACGAATGTGGGGACTGTTGAAATCATGAGCCCCTGGCCTCCAACCTCGCTTTCTTAGAACTTTACGCGCGCTGGTCTCTCGGTCGGAGCTCGTGCGCACGCAGGGCTGGCAGGTGCACTGCGGCTGAATTCGCTTCTCATAACGGGGCTGTCAGCATTAGGCTTGGTTCGCGACGCCTGCAGTGCACAGAATGGTGTGCGGAGCAATCAAGCACTGGCAGTTTCTGTGGCACGATGTAAGGACTGTTACATTGCTGGAACTGCAGATAGCCAAAACTTCATGCACAGTTGGCGTTGCACCAACATGAAACGTACATCCCTTCGTTCAGAGCGCAGCTCTTAAGCGCCCGTTTCTGCGTTGAGTGCTGTCGGCGTCGTCTTAACGGGCAGAGCGAACGAGGACAAAAGAGAGCGAAGGCGGACCGCAACGGCGATGGCGATGAGAGCACGAGGAGGAAAGAACGACAGTGGCGAGAGGACAGGTTCCTTGGTGGTCAGCTGCGGCACCACAGTAGTACACGCAGTCGTGCGGTCGCCGTTGACGTCAGCACTGGGGTATGCAGCGAGCGCGTCCACCGATGCCGTATATGGCAATAAACCGCTGCATGAACGGATGCCTGCTTGTGGCCGGTGCCCCCGCACTTTCTTCAATGAGGTTGGCAAACTCACTTATGAATCGCCTAACTCAGACTCACTGAGGTTCAGGTCGAGCCGTGACACCGAGTCTAAGTGATTCCGGGTGAGTATTGTTTTGTGAGTCTGAGTACGTGTGAGTCCGGTTGAGGAAAGACTATGTGGGCGATTGTCCAAAAAGACTTGCTTTGCGTGCGGTGCGCAAAACTCTCAATTATATGAGATCGATCCTGGAATAGAATTTCATATTCCTATTGAATTTACCCTTTCTGTCGAAACAATAACTCATAGACTACGTTCGTCTAGGCATTGCCTGCACTAAGAGCTTCCTATATAGTATAAGAAAGACTAACTATGCGACATGCACATGTGGAGAAGCAGAAGGAGACATGGAACAACTCCTACATTGAAAAAAATTACTGAATAGGTTGGATAGACAGCCGCTATCACTAGCAAAAGTTTGGGCCCATGACCAACAGAAACTCGTCAAAACATTGCTGAACGTGCACTAGTGCAGTTTTTAGGAGTCAGGAATAGCAGAAACATACTGATTCACATTAACGATTATTGTTCGCATTGAGATACTTCTGAGTCACATGTCTCGCGTTGCCTCTCGTGTTTAAAGACAGCTGCGTTTAAAGTGCGAGCAAGTGCCCAGTGACTGTTGTGTGACCTTATGTTAAGGACTGTCAGATGAACACTTATGCAAAGCGCGAACGTTGCTTGTGTGTCTTGTGTGTCAACACCGTTGTTGACGTGTGCACATAGTTCATGACGTGAGAACATTGTGTTTTTGAATGGACATTTTCGTGAGTGAACTTGCGATACTTTATTGTTATTTTACAACTTCCTTACGTAAATTACTATGTAAGAGAAGAGGAGCAGCTGGGGCCATATATAGGCACCAACATCTCCTTAAACACATTTAATAAAAATTGTGGGGTATCTGAGTCCGAATGAGTCAGTCGAAATATATGTCATGAGGGTGTGTGCGTGAGCTCCACTTTTTTTTGCCGACCTACAATTTTATCTACTACGCTTCAGCATTACTATCAGCCTTATGATGACTCACGTTTATATTAGCGTCGACTGACACGTACTGCGACGCGCTACCGTTTATAGGCCAGCTGAATATTTGTTTATCAGAGGCGTGAATTGCGGAGGGAGAAGAGGGAGGAGGAGCCATGAGCTCCCCCTGCAAACTTTTTTTATGAGAAGTTGTTGATAAAAATTTTTTGTGAGTTATCTCTTTCAATAAAAATGTTACTGAATCGCAAACTCTGATGACTCGTATTAGAAATTTCGAGTTGAAGAAGTGCCAAGTAGAGCAGCAATTATACGAGATATTGGTATTAAAAAGCATCGACACTATAGTAGAAAGAGCTAATTAGACGCTAACAGACTCGTGAGTCGACTCACTCCAACTTGCTCAGAATCAGATCGAGCCGTGAGTCTGAGCCTGAGTGAGTCCGAGTGAATTACACTTTGATGAGTTTGAGTCCGTGCCAGTCCGGTTGAGAAAAAGTTTGGAGAGTGAGTTCGAATGAGTCCTAAGTGCAAGATATGCTTCGCGAGTGTGTCTGAATGAGTTTCAAATTTTTTTTGCCGAAATATGCTATCGGTTAGCGAGGCAGCCGCGTTACGATCCATGTGTGGCGGTTGATGTAAACTGGAGTGCACGAAACTGTCCGCACCAGTCACAATACTCAGGGCGTGGTATGAAACTGTACATACATACATGTCTTTAAAATTGCTTCCCTCACCTTACTGCAAAAACAAAACACTTAAACAGCTACGCTCAGAACTCGCGTTAGGCGGTATCGTAATCAGCGGTGACTTTGTTTTGCTGAAACCACCCAGCAGGCAAGGTCACCAACTTGAGATATGCAAGCCATTCTAATTGGTAAATATTCATCTGAAAAAAAAAATACAGTGCAAACACGGATGCAGAAAAACGACACGTTTGTGTTGTCTCGTTCTTCTGGTATGTTCGGGTTTGCACGCCCACATGTCTTTCGTAAAGAGCAACTTTTATTGTGATAGCAATTATATGGACACTGTCCGCGGGTTTTGTCGTTGCTGTCACCGTCGCTGTCATGTTCTTTGTAATGTACAAATCGACAACATCGCTTCGCGAATCGTCTGTTCTAACCGCCAGTACAAGCGCGCGCGCTCTGGCGACTAATACGACTGAGCAAGAGATGAAACAAGCCCGCCATCTCCGTCGCACGAAGGGTGCATGCGATTACATCAGCCAGCGTGCAAGGCATGTCATTGATTGCTCCTCAAGCAGAGAGGAATCACCCCACCCGTCCCTCGTCCGGAGAAGGAGCATGGATTGAGGCTGAGGGAGGGGCGGGGGGTTGGTCACTCGAGAAACAACTGCGAGCTTTGATCATAGGAACGCGATCGCGATCATAAGAACGCGAACGCGAGCTATCTCGGTGGACAAAAGAAAAACTTGCCTTGTACCCTTCTATCCCTTCTTTCCCTGGAGAGGCCGTATTACCGTACATCAGAAGGACTTGTTCTTGGGCTAGTTGGTGTTTGCTTGTAATCATGATGTAGCTCGAAATCATGATTATATATCATACATCAGTGTTTTGTAGAGTTGCGTGAGATAGGATGCTGTATTTAATCGTCAAGTTGATCGTTTCTTGGTTTCATGCGTTTTTTTTAATTCTGGTATGCCTATTGTCATATATCTGTTGGATTATTCGCATTGCTGCTAACGCTTTTAGTCTTCTTCACCGTCACGACCCCGTGACATCTGGTGGAGGTGCTGGTTCATCCATGTTCCGGCCACCCACACGAAGTCGGGATCCAAGTCCAAGGAGTCAGGAGGAAGAACCCAGACTTCCTGGACCGTCGAACAATCCGCCGGCAGTTAGGACTCAAGCCAGACTACGGACTCCTTCCAGACAACGCCAGGCAACCTAACGCAAGGAAAGATCGGAAAGGAAAGAACGGAAACCCTGATGGAGACCCGTGTACAGTTCGCGAACGAAAACACCGGGATGTACACCGAAGAAATGATCCCATCGTTCCGACACACCGGCCCCCTTATGTCCGAAGAAAGAAAGCTTCCGTTCCTGATGCTGGGACTGAAGCAAGAGCTTTGTGCCGCAGATGTACACAGCCCATCCAAGACAGTCACGAAATCCATTTCGAAGGCCACAACGATCAAAAAAGGCCCTAGCAATGCGTACGAAGCGATAAAACCGCCGCATGCCGACGACGAACTACGGTGAAGCACATGCGCTGGGCACCGACAATCTGCGTGAGACAATCAGGGTGTCATGCTGTCGCCACTCCGCGCAATCACCAAAGCCTCGCGCCGTCGCCGTTCCGTGCCAGACACCAGCGCCACCTCTGACACTATCCCGCCCACCTGTAAGCCAATGCTACGACCCCCGAAAGACCGATGTTTGACGCACCCCTGACCAACGCTCGCTCTTCACCCACTAACGGCGAAGCCTGCCACACATACCGCCGCTGTCAGTACCGTGAGATGAGACTTTGTGGTTCCGTCGTCAATGCGCCGCCTCCTCAGCCAGGCGAACGACCTCGCAACGTCGCCGATTACGTCGCCGTAGCCAGTGGCAACAACGACGACCTTCCAATTGCAATCACCAGGCCGCTACATCTCTCCCCAACGCCGACAATACACGGGCCCAACCAGGGGCTGGTCGCCAAGCCCATATTCGGAAAACTAAAGGCAGAAAATGATGGAGGTGCGGTTGCTGATCGTCGCAACAACGAAGATCCTCCTCCGCCGACAGCGAAGCTTCGACAACGTGATATACGCCGAAAGACCGACGTTTGGCGCACCCCTGACCATCGCCCGCTCTGCTACCACTGCGGCGAAGCCGGCCACACATACAGCCGCTATCAGTACAGAGATATAGGACTTCATGGTTGCACTGTAACCGCGCCATCTTCATGGTTGGAGGTGCGGTTGCTGATCGTCGCAACAACGAAGATCCTCCGCCGCCAGCAACGACGCTTCGAAGAAGTGATAAGCGCACGCCGCAAGCCGAGGGGAGCCCCTACAATGAAACTTCGCGACCGGAAGAAGGCGTGGTGAGGCCACGTAGAATCAGCGGAATAAGCCGATGTAGCCGTGATCCGACGTCGCGACTCAACCGCAACGCCACACGACGAACTAGCGACCTCGACGTTCTCATCGATGTCCACAACGTCACCGCTCTCATCGACACTGGGGCCGACTATTCCGTCGTCAGTGGTCCGTTCGCCGCCAAGCTGAAGAGAGGTAAGACCGCTTGGAATGAACCCGAAATCCGGACAGCAGGAGGCCACCTGATAACGCCGACTGGAGTCTGCACGGCGTGAGTCACGACTGACGGCCAGGCGTTTCCGGCGAGCTTTGCGGTCCTACAGCATTGTTCGAGGGACGTCATTCTTGGCATAGATTTCCTAAATCAGCATGGCGCCGTCATTGACCTGCGATCCCAATCGATAACGCTTTCCGTGGACAATGTCATCCCGCCAGGTAGGGAAATAGGTCACCATGCCTTGAATGTGATAGAAGAACAGGTCACCATTCCGCCTCTCTCCGACGTCATTACTTGCGTCGGCCCCGAAGAACCCACAAACTTAGAAGGCGTCATCGAGGGCGACCAGCACCTACTTCAGAACCGTCAGATTTACGCCGCAAGAGGCATCGCCAAGCTGCATGGTGGCAATGCTAAAGTAATGCTTACAAACCTCAGCCACGAATGCAGGCACCTCAACATTGGTACGACTATCGCCTACATGGATGAATTCGTAGACGCCAGCAATGCTTTCACCCTTATTGACGCTACGGAACCTGCCTCGACGAATCGAGGTCCCCAACCAGTATTCAACGTAAATTCGAGCCTTCCGAAGAACAACCGAGACTAGCTCGAACCCCTGCTCCTGCAATTCAGGGACTGCTTCTCGTCGTTGTGGAGAATCCGACAAACTCCAGTCAGTGAACATCGCATAACAGAATAAAGCACCCGACCAATCCGTCAAAACCTGTATCGAGTTTTGACACGAGAACACGAGGCCGTTAAAAAACAGGTCGACGAAATGCTACGCGACGACAAAATCCAGCCGTCCAAGAGTCCATGGACGTCTCCCGTGGTGTTATTGAAGAAGAAAGACGGAACCCTACGCTTCTGCGTCGACTACCATTACCTGAATAAGATCACAATCCTATCCCACGGATAGACGACGCCCTGCATCGACTCCACAACGCAAAGTACTTTTCGTCGATGGACCAGCTACTGGCAAATTGAAGTTGACGAAAGAAACCGAGAGAAGGCTGCCTTCACAACACCAGACGGCCTGTTCGAGTTCAAGGTGACGCCCTTTAGTCTTTGCTCGGCACCTGCGCCCTTTCAAAGCGTTATGGATACAGTACTGACGGGCTTTAAATAGGAGACATGCCTTGTGTACTGGACGACGTCGTTGTGTTTGCCTCAAACTTCAGCGAACATCTCCGGCGCCTTGAAGCTGTACTTCAAGGAATGAGGACCTCCGGACTCACTTTAAAGTCCGAAAAGTGCCGCTTCGCGTACGAGGAACTCTTGTTTTTAGGTTACGTCATCAGCAAGGATGGTGTTCGCCCAGGCCCATGGAAAACAGCTGCAATCACTGTCTTCCCGTCACCCACCGACAAGAAGGTCGTACGCCGATTTCTTGGCTTGTGTGCGTACTCCAAACGCTTCGTCAAGGACTTATCACGAATCGCCCAGAACTGAAACGACGACTTCAGACGCCTCCGATATAAGCGCATTTCGACGAATACGGTGATACCGAAATCCACACCGACGCAAGCAGCGTAGGTCTTGGTGCCGTCCTTGTGCAGAAGACTGGCGGGCTAGAAAGGTTCATCAATTATGTTAGCCGATCGCTATCCAAGGCCGCAGCCAACTATTCCACAACGGAAAAGGACTGTCTGGCCATCATCTGGGCTACATCAAAGATTAGCCCCTACGTCTACGGCAGGCCTTTCAAAGTTGTGAGCGACCACCACGCCTTTTGCTGGCTAGCTAACTTGAAGGACCCTTCAGGTCGTCTAGCACGATGGAGTCTGAGGCTTCAAGAATTCGACATTACCATCGTTTACAAGTCCGGAAGAAAAGACTTCGACGCCGACTGCTTCTCTCGGGCCCCCCGTCGACACACAGCCGCAGGATGACCAGGATGATGACTGCTTCTTGGGAACCAGAAGTGCCGACGACTTCGCCGAGTGACAGCGAGCCGACGTGGAACTCAGGGACCGAGAGGAATACCTCGAGAGCAGCACCGCCGCTGTTCCGAAGATATTCAAGACAGGACTGGTGTCATTTTTCTTGCGAAATGGCGTTCTCCTAAAGAACTTCTCGCCCCTTCGAGCCACACATCTTCTCGGGGTTCTTTCAGTAGTGAAACCAAAAGTTCTCCAGGCCTTACACTACGACTCGACAGATAGTCACTTTGGTGTTTCCCGCACGCTCGCAAAAGTACAGGAAAAGTACTACTGGCCACGCCTTGCAGCCGACAGCGCTCGCTACTTCATGACCTGCCGAGACTGTCAGTGACACAAGACACTGCCGACAAGGTTGCAGGCTTTCTTCAGCCGGTCGAACCACCTCGCCGACCGTTGCAGCAAATCGGTATGGACCTACTGGTGCCGTTCGCTTCGTCGACTTGCGGAAATAATTCAATCGTCGTAGCAACCGACTAACTAGCCCGCTACGCCGAAACAATGGCCCTACGTAGAGGCAGTGCCACCGAGGTAGCGAAGTTCTCCGTTGAAGACATCGTCCTGCGTCATGGCGCCCCAGAGCTCCTCATTACCGACAGAGGTAGGGCCTTTACTGCGGAGCTAACTCAGGTGATCTTGAAATACAGCCAGTTAAGCCACCGCCGGACCACCGCCTACCACCCACTGACCAATGGCCTCAACTAGCGTCTAAGCAATACCATCGTCGATATGCTGGCCATGTACGTACGTAGACGTTGAGCGCAAAACGTGGGAGGCTATTCTTCCGTACATGACCTTCGCATACAACACGGCAGTACAAGAAACGACGCTACTGTCGCCGTACAAGTTGTTCTACGGAAGGAACCGACAACGACGCGCGACGCAATGCTGCCAGCTACCAACGACGAAGACAGTCTCGACGTCACCGCTTATTTACAACGTGCCGAAGAAGCTCGACAGCTCGCCCGCTTGCGTATGAAGAAGCAGCGGAGGATCTAGAGCCGTCACTATAATCTTCCGCGACGCCACATGGACTACCAGCCCTGTGAGCGTGTGTGGGTCTGGACACTGATACGCCGACGTGGACTCATTGAAAATTTTCTGCGACGGCACTCCGAACCGTATAGGTTACATGGACGTCTCGGCGCTCTCGACTACGAGGTTTTCTCCGACGGCATTACGAACTCTCAACGGCGCCGCGCGCGACCTTAAGTCGTCCATGTCATGCGCTTCAAGCCCTTTTATGTGCGCTAACGAACCTGAGGACTGTATTTTTAAAGACGATAGTCTTTCTTGGGATACCTAAACGGAGAAATTTTGGTCTGTCTGTTTCTCTGTTTGTCGGCACGTCGCACGATTCAGCTAGCTGGCCAAAGTTTAAGCCCCTGCCTTACGACCTCCAATCTTTACCGAGGAGCATGTGTTCACACGGGTGAGCGTGGGCAATTAAAAATCAAATATTACGCATATCTGAGGCACATCATCAATACCTTAGTACTATTCACAGTGTTCCTTTAAAACAAAATCTATGGGGAACGTGCATTGAGCCGGTGGCGCCTCGGTGCGGGAGTGAACGAAAGGAATTGGCGTGTTCCGTGCAGCAGCCGACCCATGAGCGCAGGCGTGTCAGGTTGTTAGCGGTGCTTCGCAATGTCAAGTATGAATTGCGGTGTCGTAAAATGTGCCGATAACTATAAGAACTACGCACCTGGAACAAAGTTTTCTAGTTTTCCGCCGTGACTGTGCTTCAGAAACCGGCGGGAACACTGGATTAGTGGACGCCACGCGTAGGCGTGCGCAGGGTTCTCCTTCAGAGGGGGGAGAAGGCTCGTCGCAGCGCCTCCCTTCCCTATTAAGTCAATGTATGGGGCAGACATTGCGCCCCTCCTTAGGTGACTAGAGGGGGCGGCCACCTCCCTCGTGCGCACGCCTATGACGCCACGTAAAGCAAGTGATCCCGCGGGCACGTTTATGAAGTACATGCTGTAGCTAGTTCGCTGTGAATTTACTCTCCACGCTTGTTAACTGATATTTTTAACGTGCTGGAGGAACCGAGGGGCATCCGGAAAAGTGATCTCGGGTCTGTAGTCCACAATTCGTTGGCGAAAAGCAATCGACCGATCCAGCAATTCTGCCTAGTACAGTGCTACTGTTTTTCCCCCCGTATCGCAGTTTGTAAACAGTGACATTAAGGAAGAAGTCACGCATGCCACGCAAAATGCGTCGCAGATTACAAGAATTTCAAAATTTATTCTCCATGTACTGCCATAGCCCTTAACAGCAGTGTGCGTGCAAGCGAAGCCGGGCCACGCCGTTCTATTGCGCTACGTGACAGCTGAGATATCGCGTGCAAAGCTGGCACGTGACAAATTTACTCAAGGACCCATGCAGCCCGAGCAACGCCTACAAACGGAGCTGAACTACTGCACAGAAAACTTCGCGCAAATGCCACGCATTACTAAATGCAACACGGGCAGTTCGGCGACCGTACGCATTACTTGCGCGCATAGCAAGGGGTTGCCTAACACACGTCAGACACAAATGTCATCGTTTACTAACAATAACCAGGCAAAATGGCAAGAAATAATGTTTACAAACATCGATGGTGACGGCTTCGAGCTTTACGCTGGCCGGCCGCACGAATCGCCCTATCAAAACACTCTGCCGCGCGTCTGTGCACGTCACATCGAAAACATGATTGATTCCGTAAATTTATGTCCTTTCTCCTCGTTTGGGGTCCCAAAGAATCATGCACTGTTAACTTTCCGGAAGCCTACCCGTTTTATCAAACCTATCATCTTCGCGCACACGCATTTGCATACAACGCGGGCGTAGCTGACGGAGAGACGACGATTCGTAGCACGCCAGTTGACACTGAAGTGGCCGCAAGTCGCCACTCGCGGCGCTGACGGCGCATAGGTGCAGTGCACTGCTGCGCCCCCTGTAGGTGCTGCACGTTTCCTATAGATACGTAATTATAAAGATCCTAGTGTTTATTACGCGGCGCTGAAAATGCGCCGCTGTGTATAAAACAAGTCTCCGCCCAGTGATTTAACTTCGACGCTGTAGTGCTGCCACCTGGCAGCAGCATAGTTCAACACAAGCCGATGTTCCCCGATAGCGCTGTAGATGGCGCCCTCTTCTGTTTTATCAATGCCAGCCAGATGCGGCTGATTCAACGTAGAAAAGCGCTGTCTCAGGCAAGGAAAACCATATAAGGCCGCTTGATGAAATACGATCCACTCAACAAGACATGATCAGAGAACGCAGAGAAAAGACCAACGACCAAATTTCAGCGGAGAAGCGCCGGCGTCCGTCTCAAGCGTGCCCGGCAACCGTCCGAAAAACGAGCCCGGCGGCTAGCCCAGGTATTAAATTGTGGTACTCATGCAGTACGGTCGGCACAAGACTATCGTCTTTCGACGACATTTGCAGCGAAGCACGCAGATACGCGGCCAATTTTTTTTGTTTGCTTTATTATTTCGCTTTATTGCTTGTACGTATTGCTTACTGTAATTCCTTGCTTTAATATTGTACTTCCATCCAGTTAAAGCATCGCAACGATGCTTTTCCAGAGGGAGAGGCACACACGCTCCTTTCTGTGTTTTATGTTGCCGGCATAGTGCACGTGTAGATAGTGCCTTGCGCAATCCGCGACAGAATGTCTGGGAGCATTTAGATTGTTTTAGGATCATCTCTTGAGCTTTAGCGCGCAAACGCGAACAGCTGAGGTTATACAAATGTGTTCTGCGGAATCCCGCAAGGTGGCGGAAGGGTTAAGAAAGGGAAAATAGACAACCACACGTTTGTAGCATGAAGCCACAAGGAAATCCGTGCGGATTTCTCAGAAAGAAAAGCTTCAAAGCTGCCGAAAAATTCGTCCTGGTCCGGGGTTCGAACCAGGGACCAACGCCTATCCCGGGCGGTCGCTCTACCAATTGAGCTAACCAGGAAGCTAGCAATTGGCAGCGCGAGGGCGAATTCATCGACAACTCGAAGCACATGGACACAAGCAATGCAAATGTGTTCTGCGGAATCCCGCAATGTGGCGAAAGGGTTAAGAAAGGGAAAATAGACAACCACCCGTTTGTAGCGCGAAGCCACAAGGAAGAGGCGCACTCACACTACCGGCTCTGTTGATGACACACACGGACGCACACGCAGAACGCAGAACGCAGGATTCACCCGGTGGGTTTCCCGTTGTCTTCACTTGGTTGTGCAAGGAAGACACCCACCAAGCTCCAGCTGATCATCGTCAGTAAATATCTTTGTTGTGCCGTCGCTTGAGCACTTTGGCCCTGTGACGTCGACGGCGAGCCAGCGGACACGAAGGTGGAGGCACCGACGACTGATACGTCTGTGCACTGGGGTTGCCAGTGTCATCGTAGTGTTGCGACGGGAACTCCTGGCTGTCGAAGAGGTGACGAATAACCGCACAGTATATTAATCGGTACGAACGCAGTTATCAGCCATAGCACATACCCCATTACACTAGGTCCAATGTAAGCACGAGCTAGGACATGTTCGTCCGTCTGACGGTACGCTCTTGGCGCATTTTAAAAGTAAACACTCACTATTTGAATACGCGAATAGGCTAACCCACGGACGCACGCACCTTGTTTCCGTGTTCATTTCTGACGCAATTTATATGATTAATTTCACCGCAAGGTGTACATTTCTGCTCCACGCGAGTTGCAAATCGTTTTTCGTTCCTCCGCCAGAGAACACGAAGTACTGGCGACACTGTTTCTATCGTGTCTCAAGGGTGTCACGACTGATCGCGATGGGGCCTGATCTGGATCTAACTTCTTGATCGTAGTTGACTCATTTACGCAAGCTACGGCAGGTAGCTAATCGCTGTGCAGAAATTTCATCAATATACATCTTAATCGCAATGAGCAGAGCACCGTGTGACACATCTGTCCAGCCGTACGTACGTACAGGCCCAGCTATCGAAGAGGTGACGAATAACCGCACAGTATATTAATGGCAGGATAACCGCTGGTCATTAAGGGCAACTGACTGGATTCCAAGAGATGGCAAACGCGTGAGGGGGAGACAGAAAATTAGGTGGGTAGATGAGATTAAGAAGTTTGCAGGTATAGCGTGGCAGCAGAAAGCACAGGACCGGGTTGATTGGGGAAACATGGGAGAGGCCTTTGCCCTGCAGTGGGCGTAGACACGCTGATGATGATGATTATGATGATGATGATATTAATCGGTACGAACGCAGTTATCAGCCATACCGCATACCCAATTACACTAGGTCCAATGTAAGCACGAGCTAGCACATGTTCGTGCGCGTGACGGTGCGTTCTTGGCGCATTTTAAAAGGAAACACTCACTAATCCAATACGTGAATAGGGCAACGCACGTGCGCACGTACCTTGTTTCCGTGCTCATCTCTGACGCTCCGTTGGCTGAAGAAGGGAACACAGCAACACGACGGCATTGCCAAGGCTCGCCTACTGGTCAAATCCGTACACAGAAAACCACGCAAGATGGATTGCAGCGAGTCAGAACTGCCGGCTGCGATTATCGCGTACCCGTAACAGCTGCGCGCATCGCCGTGGGTGAACAAAACATGGCGGAAAAACATGTTTTCGGTTTCATTCGATAGGTGGCGCTGAATTTTGAAAAGCATCTATTGCTCATCGATAATCAGGTCCCTAAGGGCACTGAAGCTCTTCCCAATTTTTGCCAGCTCCAATTAGTGATCAAAATAACCAGCTAGCCTGTCAGCATACTGCCTACGGGTCTCTTGCCCTGAGGTTTGGCTGCACGGAATTTCTCCCTGTACCCCTCTGCAGTATAGTGAAACCACTGCAGTAGTGCACTTTTAAGCGTATCGTAATCCAAGACGGCGGTAGGATCCATACGACGGATCACGGTTAATGCCTACCCGTCATGCAGAGACTTAATGACAGTGCCCATTTCTCTCGCGGCCACTTCTGACAAAGGGCGTCGCGTTCAAAGCGCTGATGATAGGCGTCAAGGTAGCGGAATTTTCTTGAAGTCTCAGCTTGAATTCCAGGACCTTCTGGTCTTGTTCCAGCAGTTTCTCTTGCTGAGCTGCCCTTTCCCGCGCTGCCTCACGCTCCTGCTCAATAAGTTGCATCTTTAGTATCTCTCCTCCTTTCGCTGCGTTACGCTCTTCCGCTCGCTCATCGCGCAGTCTCACTCGCTCTTCCTCCATACACGCTCTCAACTCTGCGTCTTCCAGCTCCATCTCTCTACCAAGGCTGTATAATTTGTCCGATTCTATGTCTCCTATGTCTCACTCCTACACTTGAGCGTTGCCTTTAGATGTTGTTAGATCCTGGGAGGCTCGCCAATTACGAAGGGTTCGTGGGCCTAGGAGCTCGAACAACCGGAGACGAGATGCGCACGAGGACAATACGTTTATATACAACACGGAGAGATAGCAGACTCGAACACATAACACAAGCGAGCGTCCGTACGTTCGAAAAACGCGTTAGAGTTCCTCAGCGACAACGCTTAGGAACTCTAACGCGTTAGATAGATAGAAGTGCCAAGACCCGGCTCATGAGGAGTACGCCCATAGCACTCGTGGTCGTCTGCCACTCACAGTACTGTCGCTGTCGTGGCCGTCGTAGCGACGGAAGGAACTCTTCGTGGTTGCCCTCAGGATCCGGGCTGCTGAGGATGCCTCCGAGCGGAGCAGGAAGCCGCCCGAGAACATCAGAGGTTCAAGACCACGAGGATGAGCGCCATGGCGTACCACGAGCCGCTGTGGTTGCTTCTGGAACCTTCTCGCCTCCTTATCGCGGCTGCCCCCGATCAAACACCCTCCTTCTTTTTCCTCACGCGCGGCGCACCACCACAGCGACGTCGACTTCCTTTCTTGCGATCGCCGCGACTTTTTAAAATTGCCCCCCGACTCATCACACTATCTATCTATCTATCTATCTATCTATCTATCTATCTATCTATCTATCTATCTATCTATCTATCTATCTATCTATCTATCTATCTATCTATCTATCTATCTATCTATCTATCTATCTATCTATCTATCTATCTATCTATCTATCTATCTATCTATCTATCTATCTATCTATCTATCTATCTATCTATCTATCTATCTATCTATCTATCTATCTATCTATCTATCTATCTATCTATCCATCCATCCATCTATCTATCTATCTATCTATCTATCTATCTATCTATCTATCTATCTATCTATCTATCTATCTATCTATCTATCTATCTATCTATCTATCTATCTATCTATCTAGCCGCCTAGGATTTGTTGCTGTCCAGACGGTATCGTTAAAGAGATACCAAAAATATCATGGCATAACATAACTCTATGACGAACATGAATGATCGGTCATATCATGAAAATCGTGACTAACTTGTCATGAGCAGTATGATTTACACGCCATGGCCCTGGTGCTCCTGCGGCCGTTTCCTTAACTTGATATATCCAAAAATTGGTATGATGAGACATTTCTGCTTGAACAACATAAATGGCAAGTGGTAATATGAAAATCATATGTCGTGCATGACATGTACAACATGATTTACATGCCACGCTCATGGTGCGCTGTGCGCCGTTTCGCTGACTTGATATATACCAAATTTGGTAGCACCTGACGTGAATGTATGACCAACATAAATTACAAGTGTTGATGTGTAAATCATGTCATGTCATATGCAACATGACTTGCATGCTACGCTCATGGCACGCTCGCGGCCGT
This sequence comes from Rhipicephalus appendiculatus, assembly GCA_030522465.1. Lineage (NCBI taxonomy): Eukaryota > Metazoa > Arthropoda > Arachnida > Ixodida > Ixodidae > Rhipicephalus > Rhipicephalus appendiculatus. The sequence goes on along the minus strand of JALIZH010009585.1, from coordinate 119,452 downwards.
TTCGCTAGCTTGATATACACCAAATTCGGTATTTTTGCGTGACGTGACTGTAATACGAACATAAGTGGCAGGTGGTAATATGGAAATCATGACATGTCATGTGCAACATGACATACCATGACGAACATAAATGAGAAGTGGTAATCTGGAAATCACGATATGTCATGTGCAATATGACTTGCATGCCACGCTCATGGCACGCTCGCGGCCAGTTCGCAGCTTGATATACACTAAATCTGGTATTGCGTGACGTGTCTGTATGACAAACATAACTAACAGATCGCAAAAGGAAAATCATGAAATCGATGTCAAGCACATGATTTACATGCCACGCGTATGGCGTGCTCACGGCCGTTTCGCTAGCTTGATATACATGAAAATTTGAATTGCGTGACGTGAATGTATGGAGAACATAAGTGGCAGGTGGTAACATGAAAATCATGACTTGCATGTCATGTACAACGCCATTTACATACCGCGCTCATAGTGCGCTTGCGTCCACTTCACTGGCTTGATATACACCAAAATAGGTCTTGCGTGACCTGACTGTATGACGAACATAAATGGCAGGTCCTAACATGTAAATCATGGCATGCATATTAGGTACAGTATGATTTGCTCCTTGCTGACTGCTTCGCATTACATCGATTCCCACAACGCATTGGATCTACCGTTTTTTTTTTCTGAGTTATTTTTGTGAATTTCATGAATATATACATACATATACATATACGGGACATGACGGTGAAGGCGGTGGCGACGGCAAGAATCTGCGGAGAGTGTCCATATAATTGCTAACGAAATAAAATTCAGTTGCCTCAAGCGCTGTGTGATTTCCTTCCAGGCTTACAACAAACTACTGGGTGTTGAATGCAATAAGCCCGCTTCAGAACTACAAGGACTAAATGACTTGTGGGGCCGACAGCTGTTCTTTGCGTCATATGCCTGGGTGAGGACCTAGCGCAAGATGTACCCTGTGTAGAAGAAGGTTTTGGTAAATAATTTTGGTTTTTGTCTTTTCAGGTATGGTGCGACGTATCGAATGAAGCACATACAAGGATGAAAATTACCAGTCCTTACATACCTCACAGCCCCAATAAGTACAGGTAAGTCTATTGTTTACAACTTGGGCAGGCAATCGCATTTATGCCCAGCTTGCCACCTCAATTTCATAAAAGGCTGAAACCTGAACTCGGGAAATAATGAAAAGCAGGAGGGTGCTTGATTTAGTCCAAGTGCAGAACGAATTAGCGCAATTGGGGCCCGTTCGCATCACTTTCTCAATCGCTAGCCTGCATTCACTTTTCGATGGACACCGTATTGCAAGGAAAGAAATGTGTGCACGTAACATTGACCATTTGATGATATCCTAGAATTTCTACAGCAAGCGCAGTTGCGAAAGGCCCAATACGCCATAAGGGTTTCTTTTGCGAACCTGCGAAGTACTCGCTATGCGTCCGCAAGGCAATGTGTGCGCTCACGCAGCTGCACACTTGGTTGATACCGTTGCTGGTAGTAATGATTAATTATACGCGTGCGATTGGAAAATGGTGGGCCTTTAAGCCGACCGATCATTGCGGAATTCACATGTTCTCAAGAAATATGATTCTACGCTTCTGCCGTGTAATATTATACACGTCGTAAATCGTGGTACTACAGGATATTCGCATAGGCTTTTAACAGGAAAGTGTTTCATGCCGGGGTCCACCAAGACTTTAGTGATGCATTTCTGTCACGGATATGACGTTGTTAAATGGACGCCACGAAATGAGAAAGGAAAAAGCTTTCAGAAAAATGTTCCCCCGCCTGGAATCGAACCTCCGACTCCTCGGCCTGCGACGGTACGCGCCTGATGCTCTACCGACTAAGCTATCGAGACGGACGAAAGCACTGTCAACAAACGCGCCTTGTATCTCTCACGCCATCTCATTGGCTCGGCGCAATCTGTTGGCGCGGCCGGGCGGTGCCGCCGTCAGTGAGCGATGAAGAGAAGTAATGCGGCATGACACTTACTAGCACACATAGAGTACGATTCGTTGACGACGCAGTTAAAGCAAGGCGTTCGAAATTGCTCGTCGGCGCCCAGTGTCGGAGGTCTTCGTTACAGCGTCTCGATTAGAGGTGTGCACGGGCTCCGGGTAGCCCGAAAGCCCGAGCCCGGCCCGGCCCGCGGGCCGGGTTCGGGTATGCGGAGGTCTTCCCATCTCGGGCCCGGGCCGGGCTCGGGCTACTCCTCTCGGGCATCGGGTGGGCCGGGCCAGGTGCAAAGCCCGCATCAAACCAAATATATAGACGTTTGCCGGAATTGTTTTCTTTAACGATTGATCACCTTTGTGATTATTTATCCATGCAATCATCCTTCTGACCTGCATCAGAGATACTACACTTCTGGAAGAACAAGGAGTCTAATTATTCTAAGCTTGCTATGCTTGCGAAAAAAAATATTCGCGATTCCGGCTACCAGTGCGAGCAGCGGACGGAACTTCAGTTCGACGGTATATGTGATGCAGGAGCGCCGCATTTCACTGATGTCCGAATCACAGCACAGCTTGTTATTTTTACACAATTTGTAATCTTTGTATACAAACTAACATGTGTCGTTTGCATATGTTTAACTTTGATATGTTGAATAAAATGCCACATGATAAAAAAGTGATGTCTTGTCTCCGCAGCAAACTTTCATGGTGTCGGGCCGGACCGGGCCCGGGTTTGTATTTTTGTACGTCGGGCCGGGCCGGACGGGCTCGAAGCCCTTTAGGGTCGGGCTCGGGCGGGCCTTCGACGCAGTCAGTGGGCCCGGGCCGGGCTCGCGCTTGAAAATTAGGCCCGTGCACAGCTCTAGTCTCGATAGCAGCAACAAACACTGGCCACGCTAGCACATCAGGAGTCGGCCTAAACGCAGTTATGTGTCACTCTAGTTATGCTCTTTGCCTTTCGCTTCGTGTTAACGTGTGACGGCTAGTTGTCGGAGTACTGAAGCTTCGACATGCACCAACGGTGTTTCGCCGCCGACGACTTCGAATGCGATAGCACCGACTAATACAACTGCTGCAGTGAGCGCTGAAGAAAGGCAACGATGCCGACGGGCGAATGTGGTGCCTTGGTGGAGCGAGACGGAGGCCAGCGGGACGTGGAACGCCTGTGTGCGCTCGCGGCTCATGTTATGAACCTCTGCCTCCCGCGTTGCTGAAGCGCGTTGTGGTAGTGCATGCATGAGCACAGGGGTAGGTTGCCGCGTCACTCGGGAGCGCACGCCCTGCCGTTTCTCTCCTTAATTGACGACGCTTTGAAGAAGTGCACAGTACCAGTGTTTGTTACCTGCTTGTTCATGTCATCTTTGCGTGTGATTCACGATACGCTGTGTCCAGCTATAGGTTAAAAAGTTCAACTACCACAACGGTTGTTGCGATGGAGATGTGCCACTAGGAGTCACTGTGGGTGCATCCACATCATACGGTGCTATAGCTGCCAAACAACAATAGACATTGTACAAACTCTCATAATCACTACACAATAAGCACTACTTCCGTGAACGCACTTTTAACTTTCGTGTTATACAGATTCATATGACGGAGAGATCAGCCATCTTTATTCTTTCCATTCTCGCGCTCTCTATGGCAAAACACCTGCTTGCCACGCAGAAGCCCTGGGTTTCATTCCTACTAAAATAGATTATTTTAAATGCGAAGCATTTCTTGGCGAACTTCGGTGACTTGGAGCGTATCTATCTATCTATCTATCTATCTATCTATCTATCTATCTATCTATCTATCTATCTATCTATCTATCTATCTATCTATCTATCTATCTATCTATCTATCTATCTATCTATATATCTAGCCGCCTACGACTTCGTGCTCTCCTGGCCGTATCGTTAATGGGATTTATACCAAAATTGGTATGGTACAACATGACTGTATATAAACATGAATGACTGATCATATCATGAAAATCATGACTAACTTGTCATGAAAAGTACGCCATGGCCATAGTGCTCCTGAGGCCGTTTTCTTAACTTGATATAGCCAACAATTGGTACAATGAGACATTTTTGCATGACCAACATAAATGACACGTGGTTATATGAAAATCATGACCTGCATGATAGGTACAGCATGATTTACATGCCACCCTCATGGCGCACTGACGCCCGTTTCGCTAGCTTGATGTACACCAAATTTGGTATTGCCTGGCGTGATTGTATGACGAACGTAAATACCAAGTGGTCATATGGAAACCATGACATGCCATGTGCAACATGACTTGCATGCCGCGCTCATGGCACTCTCGTGGCCGTTTCGCTAGCTTGATATACATCAAATTTGGTATTGAGCTACGGGATTATACTACAAGCATAAATGACAAGTGGTAATACGGAAATCATGACATGTCATGTGCAACATGACTTGCATACCACGCTCATGACACTCTCGTAGCCCTTTCGCTAGCTTGATATACACCAAATTTTTTAGGCGAAAGCCTTTAATGTGTCATGTTCACGTCCGTCCGTCCGGCCATCCCTCTGGCCGTGCCGTGGCACGGTGCCAGGTGGGCGCCGGGGCGCGCAAACGGACGCCGGCCGTGTTGGACTCTACAGCGCTCGCGCTTTGGTTGCGTAGCGTCGCTGGGCCCAGCGTGTCTAAGCATGCAAGAAGGGAGACGCGCGCATCGCGTTCTATTCTGAGCGACCCCGTCTCCGTGGGCACAGGCCATAGGTCGGCAAAACTTGTGGAGCTCACTCAGACTCACTCATGAAATATATTTTGCTCTTAGGGCTCACTCAGGCTCAGACTCACCAAAACCTTCCTGAGCTGAACTCACTCGAACTCACGGTCACGAAAATTTTCTACCACCACACTCACTCGGACTCAAACTCACCAAAACATTACTTACCCGCACCCACTCAGGCTCAGACTCAAGTCCGAGTGAGTCGACTCATGAGTCCGTTAGCCTAGCTGTAGCTTTTTTGACCATGGTGTCAATGCTCTTTAGCACCAATATCTCACGTAATCGGTGCCCTTCTTGACGCCTCTTGATATAGTACCTTTGAATACGAGTTGTGAGTGCTCGTAAACCAGTAAGGTCATTTTTTCTTAAAAGAGATGACAACATAAGATATATTTATCAAGAACTTCCCTGTAGTAGTTGGCAAGGGGAAAGTCAAGGCACCCCCCTCACGTAAAAAATGTCTCTCATAAATAAATATAGAAATGGTGTGTGAACGAAGCTGCTTTGAAATACGTGTGAGTACACATGTGGAAACGTGAATTCAAGAAAGGCTGATAATAATGCTTAATATGAGAAGATAGAACTATAGGTCGACAAAAAAGTGTAGAACTCACTAAGACTCACTCAAGAAATATATCTTGTGCTTTGGACTCACTCGGACTCAGACTCAGCAAACTTTTCTAGAGCCGAACTCACTCGGACTCACACTCACGAAAATTTCTTCAACCGGACTCACTCGGACTCGTACTCACCAAAATATTACTCACCCGGACTCGCTCGGACTCAGACTCACGGCCCGATCTGAGTCTGAGTGAGTCCGAGTGAGTCGACTCATGAGTGAGTTCGCCGACCTATGTCACAGGCGTTCGAGGAGCACACTTTGGAACAACTTTGGAATTTACAAACTGTCCGTCAATTTAAACGCTGGAACGCGCATGGCGTCTGCACGATGCGCAAAGCGCGAGAATACGAACGCATGCGAAACGGAGGCAGATTGGTCTCGCGTCTCGCTGCGATTCGAGGTAAAAAATGAAAAAAAGAAAACACGCACACATTCCGTTTATGTGCCATCCCAACGAATGAGTGAGTGAGTGAGTGAGTGAGTGAGTGAGTGAGTGAGTGAGTGAGTGAGTGAGTGAGTGAGTGAGTGGTGAGTGAGTGAGTGAGTGAGTGAGTGAGTGAGTGAGTGAGTGAGTGAGTGAGTGAGTGAGTGAGTGAGTGAGTGAGTGAGTGAGTGAATAAACTTTATCACAAGACCCGGCATGTTTGTGGTCCGGGCAAGAGTGTAAGAAAAAGACATGGCATAGTCAGTCGAATGGTCACAAGCTTTCGCCGAACACACTTTGGAATCCTCAAAGTGTCCTTCAATTTTATGTACAGCATGACTTGATCATTGCTGGCTGCTTCGCATTACATCGATTCCCACAGTGCGTGGGATCTGCCGTTTTTTTTTTATTCTTAGGCTGTCACCGACTATAGTCCGACCGTAGCCTTCAATCGGACTTTAACATGCCGCGGAATGGCGACCTTAGCCAAAGTTCTGCGTCCCAACAGCGACGCTTTTCTGGCTTCACGCCTCTTTCTCTGATTTCCCTCAGAAACGGGAAGGATCTTCCCGTTTCTGAGGTAGAATCTCGATAAAAAAAACTTCCCCATCTCCCGCTAAAGGGGACCATGTGTGGATGCGAAGCAGCGGGGAGATGGTTAACTCGAGCGGGAGAAACGTCGCCGCTCTCGTTTCGCGACAGCGGCCCGGGGGCTCATCGCGGCGCTGCACAGGAGAGAGAATGAGGCGCGCTCCGTCATTTTCATACCGCGGAGCTCCCAGGGGAGTATGCAGCTGTCGCACCACCTGTCGTGCGCGCTGCTCTGTAGAGGATTCCTGGAGGAGAGAACCGGGGGAACCGTAGGAGATGAGAGAGAGGGGACGTGCATGCGCTGTGGGGGTGTGGGACGCGGGAGCCGCTCCGTAGAGCAGAGGATTCCTAGAGGAGAGAAAGGATGTGAGCGTAGGAAAGAGGGGGGGGAGAGGACACGCATGCACTGTGGGGATGCGGGACGCGGGCTCCGTAGAGTAGAGGATTCCTAGAGTAGAGAAAGGGGGGTGAGCTTAGGAGAGGAGAGAGAGGGGGGAGGGCACGCGCATGCGCTTTTTGGGGGTGTAGGACGCGGGCGCCGCTCCGTAGAGTAGAGGATTCCTAGAGGAGAGAAAGGGGGTGAGCGTAGGAGAGCAGAGAGAGGGGGGAGGGGACGCACATGTGCTGTTGGGGGTGTAGGACGCGGGACGCGGGCGCCGCTCCGTAGAGGATTCCTAGAGGGAGAGAAAGGGGGGTGAGCGTAGGAGTGGAGGAGGGGACGCGCATGTGCTGTGGTGGTGTGGGACGCGGGAGGGAGGGACGGACTAAGCCCCCCCCTCCCCCCCCAAATACATGCAAGCAAGATCAAGGAATGGAGTCAACCTGGGCGACCGACACCACCTGCCTAGCCATTGCTAAGCAGCCTTTCTGTGCTCTCGGCCATGACTGGTGACTGTAGTTGTGGTTGACGGCCTTATATTGTACTACAGTGTTCTGGTTCGCATAGTGGGTGCTTCCCTACTTCATGAAAGTGGCCGGACGCGGGACGCGGGACGGACGCGGGAGGGACGGACATAGCCCCGAGCATAAGATGCTTCGCATCTAAAAATTCCCCATCTCCCGCTAAAGGAACCATGTGTGGATGCGAAGCAGTGGGGGAGACACTAATTAGCTTGAGCGGGAGGTACCTCGCCGCTCTTATTTCACGGCAGCGGTCCGGGCGCTCATCGCGGCGCTGCACAGGAAAGAGAATGAGGCGCGCGCGCCCCGTTATTTTCATACCGCGGAACTACCATGGCGCCCCCCAGCGAAGTATGCAGCTGTCACACCACCTGTCATGCGCGCCGCTCCGTAGAGGATTCCTAGAGGAGAGGAGAGAGAGGGGACATGCATGCGCTGTGGGACACGGGAGCCACTCCGTAGAGTAGATGATTCCAAGAGGAGGAGAGCACGCGCTGTGGGGATGTGGGACACCGGAGCCGCTCCGAAGAGTAGATAATTCCTAGATGAGATAGGGGGAGAGGACGCGCATGTGCTGTGGGACGCGGGCGCCGCTCCGTAGAGTAGATGATTCCTAGAGTAGAGAAAGGGGGCGAGCGTAGGAGAGGGGACACGCATGCGCTGTGGGACGCTCCGTGGAGTAGAGGATTCCTAGAGGAGAGGAAGGGGGGTAAGCGTAGGAGAGAGAGAGGGAGGGGGACGCGAATGCGCTGTGGTGGTGTGGGACGCGGGAAGGAGGGACGGACTAAGCCCCCCTCCAAACACATGGAAGCAAGATCAAGGAATGGGGTCAACCTGGGCGACAGACACCACCTGCCTAGCCACTGCTAAGCAGCCTCTCTGTGCTCTCGGCCATGACTCTGATGACTGTAGTAGTGGCTGACGGCCTTCATATTACTACAGTGTTCTGGTTCGCATAATGGGTGCTTCCGTACTTCATGAAAGTGGCCGGACGCGGGACGCGGGACGGACACGCGGGACGCGGGACGGGGGGACGGGGGGACGCAGGAGGGACGGACAAAGCCCCGAGCATAAGATGCTTCGCATCTAAAACGTGGTGGACCACAGAAAAGGGTAAATCAACCAGGTTGGCCGTGAGCGTACGCCGGGTGAGGATGGCCGTGACGGGATGGGGTGCGGGATCACGAGACATTTGATCGTGGGCAACGTAGCCCGACTGGGAAACGGCGGTGTTACTTTCCTGGAGCACGAGGACATCAGGTGTTTCCGAAGGGGCAAGTTGTTGGAGGTGTAGGAGAATGTGGCTGCGCTTGGGGGGAAAACTACGACAGCTTCACTGCCAAAAAGTTACAGTAGACCGGTCAGCCACGATGGGCGTAAGCACAAGTCTCCTCGGCTTGCGATTGCGAGGGTCGGGTAGTGGAGGCGGCGTTGAAAGCGCGGGTGTGAAGGGGTGGCTTTGCTCGGACGCTCTCGAGCATGAAAGCGTGCAGGGTATCGACCGTCTCCTGAAGTGATTGAGAGGACGCTGTTGAGGGGAATGCTGCAAGGTCCGTGCGCAAGGAGTTTAGAATCTCGTGCTGCGTCGTTAGAGCTGGTGAACAGAGTTGAAGCGGCTATCTAGCGGCCTCTCGAAATCATCTTGGGCCATTTTGATGGCTGCTTGGATCTCCTCAGAAAGGTGGAGAGACTTAAGAGGTGTAGTGTGCCTTTTCCGCTTGACGACGCACCTGTCGGCATGTTCAGTGTCCATGTCCGATGCGGAGGTGGTGGATGAGGGAAGAGGAGATAAGCGGTCGAGAACTGCCTCGAGCTTCTGTTCAAGCGTGCTCAGCTGGGCTTGGAGGGACGTGATGTCAGTCTTCTGTGCCACTAGCAGAGAACCTTGTGCGGCGAGTGGCTGTCGTAGAGAAGCGTTTTCCTGCTGCAGTGCGGCGACCTGCGGCGAGGGGGAGCACTGGTGGAGCACCGGGAGAGGACAGCACTGAGTGGGTGAGCTGAGAGGCGGCTTTGGACGCCGCCACTGCGAGGGATGGGAAATCTGTAGTTGCTTTGGCGGGAGGAAGGGACAGTTGCGGTGGCGACGCAGGGCCGCACGCCATTACATTCTTAGGAGCCGCGCAGCGTCTGCGGGGTCTTATGAAGGGACGGGATTAGCCGTTGGCAGGGTCTTCGGGCGTTGTGACCACTGTGCAAAGCGATGTTTACACCGAGAGCTGTGCGTCGTGTGATTCCCGTTACACACGATGCAGCGAAGTGTGCATGTGGGCGGTGAGCCATCGGGGGGCGGAGGATGTGTAGCGCCGCAACGGTGGCACTGATCCTGTCGTGGCACACGTTGGTTCGGTGGCCGGTCGAGCGGCAATTCAAACAAGCTTCTACCTTGTTGCGGAATGGAAGAAGGTGAAGCTGGACACCATGGTAGAAAATCCACCAGGGTACCTTGGGTTCGGTGAGGGCGACAAGAATGTGGGGAATCTTGCCCATACGGCGGCCGCCCAGGATAGGTAGAGTAGGTTTACTAGCCTGGAGATCTTCGAGGATGGCTTCGTCCGTGAAGTCGTCGAATGCATGGTATAGAATGCCTCGCAGTATGTCTTCCGGTGGCGGAGCATAAAGCTGCACAGTGAAGGTAGGGCCCGACACCGTGAGGGATGTGATGCGGAGGTATGCTTGGGCACGAGCCGAGTCTGCGACGCACAGTGTGACAGTATTGTTAACCGGGTGGATCCGCACCATGTCACGGGATGCGGGCGGGAGATCTTGCAAAGTTCGCTGCTTGCAGTAAGGCGCAGCATAAGTGCCAAGGCTGAAGCTCATTGAGGTCGACGGATGTTTTAGGACGACCGACGAAGTAGATGGTGTCGGCCGAGAGACGAGGAATCGAAGCCCGACGGCGGGGCCGAGGTGGAGAAGCACTGGCCTGCTACGATGGCGGCGAAGGTGGTGGCGGGGCGGCTGACATGTTGGTGGGCGTAGTTTTGGCGGCCGCGGCTCGGCGTAATGCTGCGTGGCGTTGCACTTGGGCGCGAAGGCCTGGTGACCAGCAACCATCCGATAGTTCTTCGGGAGACACTTCCTGTCTTTCGACAACGTACTCCATGGTGGTGGGCAGCCAGGAGACGGACGGCGATGAAGCGGCGGGAGGTAGCACTCGAGGTAGGCTTTAGTAGGCCTAGGTCGGTGCACGGCTCTGTCGAGATTTCCGAACGTTTTTCTGGGCCACCACAGCAGAGGATTGGGACACATTTGGTGTCGAAATGACCCTGACAATTTACTCTACCTACTCGTGAGAAAATTATCTGCATAGGACCTGAAGAACCGGCGTGAGCCATCTAAAAGGAATGCGCTTGGCATGTCGATGTGCTTGGCATGCGGCGTCTGTTGGCGAGCAGCGTCTTGCTGATAGGTCGCTTCGGCGAAGATACGATCATTTCGGCCCTGCATCGGCGTCTGTATGGCAGCCAGTTGGGTCGCAATGCACTCAACTCCACAAACGCGAAAGATGGAGTTCTCAGCTTGAGGCCGTGAACAAGCGAAGGCCTCCCGCTCCCCCCCTTGGCGTGTCCATCGCTGCACCAAACCAACGCCTACAAAATTCACTTTCGCGACATTCGCCCGTCGACGCCGTTGTCTTTCGGCGGTGCTTAATGCAGCAGTTCTCGTAGTCGGTACCATCGCACTCGTATCAGTAGACGGCGGAGATACACCATTGTAGCATACGGAAGCTGCACTACGCTGCAGACGCTGGCACAACGCGAAAGACGAAGCACGTAACTCACACGAATACAACACGAAAGACGAAGCACGTAACTGCGTCGTCACCGAGTCAAGTCAGCGCATAGAGCGCGTCGCAATTAGAGCTTCCGTTTGTGGCCTGCGAAATGAGCTCCAGAAACCTTGTCGGAGCTTATTGCGGAGGCAACGCTACACTTTGTTTCAAGTAGGGCCGACGCCACCTAGGCGGCGTTGGTAGGCCGCTCTGATACCAGCGTCCGTTCGAATGCTGGCATTGAGGCGCCGTTGTGCTGAGGCTACTGCAGTGTTCTCTGTCGGTGTTAGTGTCACAAAGCAGTACTTCTCTCCTCCGCTCTTAGGCGGCGGCACCGCTCCGACAAACGAAGAGCGCCGGTACAGAGAGAAGGAGTGTGAGATATATCAGGTGCGTCTGAAGGGTTCTTCGCGGATGCGCTGATGGCTCAGTCGGTTAAGCGCCCACTTTCTATTGCCGCGGATTGAGAGGTCGTGGGTTCGATTCCCGGGTCTTCCAATTTCGCGTAACTTTTTTCTTCTGGTTTCTTTCTTTGTATTGTGTTCGTGTACCTTTTAACAACGTCACATCCGTGACTGAAATACGTCAGTGAAGTCTTTGAGGACCCCGGCATAAAGCACTTTCGTGTTAAAAAGCGTGACACTTCCAATTATGACGATGTCATTGCGGATGTACTTCATCTTTTTTAGCGCCATGGCAAAGGGTTACCATTCACTCATGAAGTAACAAAAGATGACCAAATTGAATTTTTAGACATCGCTGTAACCTTCTTTGACGACCATGTTTGTTGGAAATATAATCCGAGATCACAAAAGAGTTTGTTGCCCTATCATTTCAGTCATTCGAAAGCAGTGAAGCGGGCCATAGCGTCCCAGTGTGTCATGTTGGCCTTGAAGAAGTCTTGCATACACTCCGTGCAGCAAAGCTTTGCAGCACAAATGGTTAGGTTGCAAGATGATGGTTTCCCGCAATATGTGCTAACTGCCGTAGCGGAGGCAACGCTGAAGAAAATCAAGGCCCAAAACTCAAATGTTCCTTCTCAAAGGACGAAAGGTCGATAAGAGATGTGTAGTTGTGCCTTATGTGCACAAAGCGTCGAACCACGTACAAAAGGTTGGGAAGCGGCATGGACTTGACGTCGTGTTTTCGGCTCCTAAGAAGCTTGCAGGGTTCTGCGCGCGCATAGGTGACCGCCAAAACAGGGTACAAGGATGCAGGAAAAAGCACACGAATTCATATGCAGAGGGCAATGTTGACGTGGTCTATGAAATGCCCTTGTCATGTGGAAAAAGTTATGTAGGACAGACTGGAAGCTGTGTGAACGTGCGCACGCTTGAACATGAATTGTCAGTAAATAACAACACGAGCGGGCACCTACCCAACCATTGCTCCAAGTGCAAGTGTGAACCATGCTAAAAGATGCGATGATATTGAGCCGCTGCCGCGATAATAGAGCAAGTGAAACTTGCTAAGCATAGCACATTAGGAAAAAAATCCCAGTTTCGCCGCAAGGGCGAAGCAATGAATGCGATAGCAACAACTTGGGGATTTTACGCGAAGAACGCTAAGCAGATCGAAATTTGGAGCGCGCTGCTCGTGCGCAAAGGACGCACGAAAAGAACAAACACGGGACGAGCGCGAGCTAACAACATTCACAGCTCGACACTTAGCGCTCTGCTCAAATACAAAGGGCGCACGGAACATACGCACAGGTATACACCGGACGAGCGCGAACTAACAAGCGTCACAGTTGTTACTTCACTGTGTTTGAACAGCGCGCTTCTTTCGCGAGCGGGGCCTCTGCAGCGAGCGAAGTGACCTTTGTGCGCTATGTAACCTAAACGCAATCTTTCCGGCGAAAGTACACGACGTAAAACGGCCCCCATCCCCCATCCCAAGATAAGCACGCGTGCGCGCACGGGCACGGGCGACTACGCCGTGAGGGCAGAGGGCATGTTGCAACGAGTGGCGCCCAGCGCGCACTTCGCACCATCTCGCTGGTTTGCCGTTAAGGCAGAGAACACGCTGATATTTCCCCGAGATCGGCGTACCGCCAGCGGTGAATGGTGTGTATAAATAGCTCGCCGTTAGCATGCTGAAGGACGTTCGCTTCTGTGGTATAGTGGTTAGCGCCGCGCGCTACAGAGCGAGAGGTCGCCCGTTCGATTACGCGCGTCGGAAAATATTGTTCTGAATTAATTTTCTTGGTGGCTTTCAGAATTATGTATATACATATACATATAATGGGCATGACGGCGACGCCGACGGCGACGGCGAAAAGCAGCCGAGAGTGTCCATATAATTGCTATCGCAATAAAAGGGGAACGAATGCGTCAATGAATCATCGGTGTTCTTGCATAGTTCAGAGATGAGGTTTATCGATGAGCGGTGTTGAGATGACGTCTTACGCTTGGTAATATTTTTTGTGATGATACCTATCTGAAAAGCGCATGTTCGGTGATGGTTTCTGTCAAATGTACTTATAGGTGGACTGTTTGAAATAAAAGTTACTTTCAAGTCTGCGCGTGTGTATGTGTTTGGGTTTTATGTGTGTGTCAGGTAGCGCAGTTATTCATTTTGTGTTAAGATGCACCAACTCGCCCAGCAACAAGTGCTTCTAAGCTACTAGCGGCGCTGACTGATGCTCCCATGTTTAAATGCACATATATACCCCATAAAGTGTTCGGGGGATGGTCGCCATGGTAGCTCACTTGTTAGATTATCGGACGCGTTATTCAAATGTCGCAGGTTCGGTCCCTGCCCGCGGCAAGTTTTTTTGTGCACTTTTCATTCTTCACATTTACATTACACTTATTACAAATAACATCCCCTATACTTTCCTTGGCATTATGGTCTGTTAGTTCTCAATAAGGTCGTAGCATGAAAATAATTACATGCATGTCGTGTATGGCGTGATTCATACGACACAGTCAGCACACTTGGGGCCGGTTTTTAACGCGATAGCGTTAAAGAGCTCGTTTCGCAGAAATTCCGGCGTCGGCGTCGTTGTCGGCGACAGCGTCGTTGGTTGTGAGCGAAAAATCATCTTCTCCGTGACCGAAAAATAAAGAATGTTGGAAATAAAACAAATAATAAAAATTTCCGGGTTCGAGTGAGGATCGAACCCAGGTCGTCTGCGTGGCAAGCAGGCGTTCTACCACACAGCCAGGCTTCTGCTTGGAGTTTGAGTCAAAATAACTTCCTCCGCTTGGAAATGTAGTGAAAAAAAATTTCCCATCTCCCGCTAAAGGGAACCATGTGTGGATGCGAAGCAGCGGGGGAGATAATTAGCTTGAGCGGGAGGAACATCGCAGCTCTCATTTCGCGGCAGCGGTCCGGGTGCTCATCGCGGCGCGCGCGCTCCGTCATTTTCATACCGCGGAACTACCGTGGCGCCCCAGCGGAGTATGCAGCTGTCACACGACCTGTCGTGCCCGCCGCTGCGTAGAGGATTCCTAGAGGAAAGGACGGGGGGGGATCGTAGGACAGGAGAGAGAGGGGGGAGGGGACGTGATGCGCTGTGGAGGTGTGGGAAGCGAGAGCAGCTCCGTAGTGTAGAGGATTCCTAGAGGAGAGAGGAGGAGAGGACGCGCATGCGCTGTGGGGATGTGGGACGCCGGAGCCGCTCCGTAGCGTAGAGGATTCCTAGAGGAGAGAGGGGGAGAGGACGCGGGAGCCGCTCCGTAGATGATTCCTAGAGTAGAGGAAGGGGGTGAGCGTAGTAGAGCATAGGAGAAGGGGACGCGCTGTGGGACGCGGGGGCCGCTCCGTAGAGTAGAAGATTCCTAGAGGAGGGAAAGGGGGGTGAGCGTAGGAGAGGGAGGGGACGCGCATGCGCTGTGGTGGTGTGGGACGCGGGAAGGAAGGACGGACTAAGCCCCCTCCAAACACATGCAAGCAAGATTAAGGAATGGGGTCAACCTGGCCGACAGACACCACCTGCCTAGCCATTGCTAAGCAGCCTCTCTGTGCTCTCGGCCATGACTCAAGGAATGGGGTCAACCTGGGCGACAGACACCACCTGCCTAGCCATTGCTAAGCAGCCTCTCTGTGCTCTCGGCCATGACTCTGGTGACTGTAGTAGTGGTTGACAACCTTCATATTACTACAGTGTTCTGGTTCGCATAATGGATGCTTCCCTACTAAGTGGCCGGACGCGGGATGCGGGACGCGGGACGCGGGAGGGAGCCCCTGAGCATAAGATGCTTCGCATCTAAAAAACTTTCACGCTTTACAAACACACGCGTCCTGTGTACAGGCGTCAGAATGCAAGATGTCAGATTGCATTAATATTGCATGGTACAAGCGAACACTTCCATCGGGCGTCAGAACATGTGAATATCATGATGACATCGTGGTTCAAAGCCGGCCACCCATTACAAAACGCACACAGGTTACTGCGCGTATTCCCTCAAGACCACGTGATGGGCGCATAGCAAGTTCGAAAACACTTCCCACGCATAATTGCTCGTGGTTTAAAGCATGCTACCCATTACATAGTATGCACTAAGTGGTTAAAGTGTGCACTAGGGACAGGATATCGCTATCGCGTTCAACTCTTAAAGGCGAAGCTTAAAGGGGTGGTGCCATCAAATTTTGACGCTATATCAAGCCTGTTGTGGGTTTCCTCTGTATGCAAGGACACTCCACACGAAGGGTCGGACACAGGAAACGTTTAGAATATATTTTAATTCACTTCCAAAGTGTACCTATATGCTCATACTCCCGATCGATGCCCATCGCTAGCGCATCAAAAATGACGTAGCTCTATAGGGAGGACAACGAAAGTTGTATTGACGTCACACCAGATCTGTAGTGACGTGCGTGACCTCCGGGCCTGCGCCAACTCCACAACGTACGTACCGGCAAAGCATCCGTTCCTAGCCATCGCACTTGTCGGCGCGTTTGTTTTGCTGGTGCTTGTGGGGCACGTGCGTGCGTGAGCACACGATACTCAGCACGACGTGCATCACAGCTTTGTGTGGTCACGTGACCAAGCCTACTACACTTAAACTGAAACCGAAAGTTGTCCAAATAAATAAGGTGATATTAAATTATTTAGCGAGAATACATGAATCCTGGTGCGTGTATCGTGCTTTCTAGAGCTATAAGAAACGCTTGCAGCAAAGACTGCGCTAGCCACAAATTTGGTAGCACCCCCCTTTAAGGGTCCCCCAACTTTTTCTTTGCATATATATTAAAATTGGAATAGCATGACATGAGTGCGATGGGAACATAAATGACAGGTCATGTATTGTATATACCAGAATACACGTTTTATTATCACGGTGCATATCTGAATGTGCATGCATTCTTGCATGCATGCATGCATGACAAACATGTTAACATGTGATAATGAACATGTCACGACATAAATACTTTGATTTGCCTCAGTGGGAAACAACGCGGTGTATGCAGCTCTTCACAGCATGGCTGCTTTGCATTATATCGGTTCCTAAGGTGCGTGGGATCTGTCGGATTTTTAAATGCGAATGCATTTCATAGTCGGGCTATGTCAGGCATCCGGCGTCGTGCGGCGTTGGCGTTGTCCGCGGCAGGTGTTTTCTTTCCGCTCTCACTCCCTTTCCCATAGCAACAGCTGCGGGGGGCGCGCGCTGATCCTCTCCCATAGCAACAGCTGCGGGCGCGCGTGGAGTAGCGGAGAGTGAGTGGAGAGGAGGAGCGCGCTCTGACGCGTGAGGGCGCTCGCATCGCGGGAGCTCGGCGGAGCTATATATGAAAAAAATAAAAAAAAAAGAAAAAAAAAGAAAAAAAAAAGAAAAAAAAGAAAAAAAAAACACAAAAAAAAAGCAAAAAAAGGCGCTGCGCCGTGCTCCCGACCGGGCTGCAGAAATCAGGCGCCTTTTTCCTTCTTCGAACCACAACCACCATATATAAATGGAGGTGAAGCGCGCGCGAAATGCATTCGCATTTCATCATGATTCCCTTCGGGGAGGTGGGGGCATTTTTTTCGTCACCTTAGTACGTTGTGAAATAAAAACACGCGATGAGCCGCGCTCACAAACTGCATGATCAAGTATCGCAATCGTAGTTGATTTTTCTAGCGTCACCTCCTCTTTAGAACTTTCACTTTAAGTTCTTGTCATGTTCAGAATACGGCGTCCGACGTCAATGGCACATAGTCAATAAAGATGTATGACTACCATGCAAACAGGGTTGCCGTTGGTGGCTACTTTGCGCCAAATTGGCTACTTTTTCTACCCCGTCTGGCGACAAAAATTTGCAGCTGGCGCCATGGCTATCTTCTGGCTACTTTTAAAGTGGTGATTTGGCGCATTAGGTAGCCATTTTTTCTCATTTTTGCAGACAAAATAGATTGTTTTTAAGCTTTTCTCTCGCTTCAGCGGCTGCGTACGGTCGTCCTCCACCCACCAGTGGGCTGGTGAGCATCGAGGTGCCCTTACGCGACGCTTAGCGCGTCTCCAAATACAGAGTGGAGAAGTTGCGTGCACGGTGACGAACGCATGGGCAGCTCGGTGCTCAAGCTTCCCGCCATCTATTGTGATGCTAAGGGCAAGTTTTACGAATAATTTTGATGCGCAGTGCGTGTTCTCGTGTAAACTTTGGAAAACAGACATCTGCAACAAAATTTAGCTGGCCTGTTCATATACAAAGAAAATTTGCTCTGCAGCTTGAACGAAAATCTGTTTCAACTTACATGTTCCTATACTGACTTTCTGGCTGGAATATTCTAATATAACTTTGCGTCTGGCAAGAACTCAGATTTTCTACATAAAATATATGCACGCGTAATGAATTCATCATAATTCGTTCATTTAATTTATTTCCAACTTATCGGTGGCTTTCTATGGTCTTACTTATTCAAAATGGTAATATTTATTGATCAATACCAAAGAATCTGCTCATAATACTACTTCTGTTCCATTTGGCTACAAATTTGGCGATAATATTAAATGGCATGGCTATTTTGGCTACTTTTGCCTTGAGTTCTGGCTCCTTTTCAAGTTCAGCCAACGGCAAACCTGCATGCAAAGAAAGCTGAAAGACACTAAAAGCGCCAAAAGCTCCTCAAATGCCTAGGACTTATAACTCTGCTCCTCTCTTTGCAGGGTAAATGTCCCAACAAGTAACTTCGAAGCCTTCGCTCAAGCCTTTCATTGCACAAACAGTGAAAATTCAAGGCCCAAGAAGAGCGGCAGATGTGAAATGTTCTGAGCAATATCACATATTTTAGGTAGCAATAAAATATGCGCCCAGAAAATTGAGCAGTACTGTTGAGTCCAAAATGGATACTCCTGTCTTATTGTACTCTGCTTGCTGGGCTTATTCTCTCAGAGATATATTGTCGACAATGCGGTGGTGGTTTTACAACTGTTATGAATATGTTTTCATACACTTTTTTTTGAAAAATTTGGCGTATTTGTTCGTCGAAATGTCGTTAATAAGTACTGCCCACTCTATGAGCTTCGAGAAGTTGGGGTGGGGCGGGAGGCTTGGGCTGGGACATCGCAGCAGGGGCTGTGGTGTCGAATCTTTTGACGCCCACTGTAACCTGCCTAGATAACATTCGCTTTTCTTCAACGCACTACGTAGTATTATCTTTGTGCTCGCTTCTTGCTTCAATCACGCTTACGATGAGTGCCGAAAACAGCAGCGATGCGGCTACCAGTAAAGAACAAAAAAAAAAAAAGCCAGGCCTGCGCGGAACGCGCAGCACAGTCACAGCGGAAGCTGGAAGAGCGGCCTTTCAAGAGTATTTTTTAAACACTCTTGGGACAACTACTGCAAGCTAACTGGCATGGTACCCACTACGCCATAAATCATCATAATTTTTGTGTAGTGGGGAAGCGTCCGCTATGCCATTATTTGTGATTTTTCGGAAAAGCGAGGTACCCGTTACAGACTTGTAACGCATTATGTGGAGTTTGTTGATGCTTTGCTGGCGCGGATGAAGAATTATGCCTGAGGCTTTTGTAATGGATTTGAGCATTGAACTGCCCACTCGTTACGCAATTCGCGTTGTGTGACGCATGGTTGCTACTCTACTGTTCTAAAACACTTTATTACAAAAGTTAACGTGAATAATTACCCGACATGAAGCCTGCATAGTGTCAGTTTGCAACGCAGTTTCAAGTACCGGCGTAGCTCAGTGGTAGAGTGCCGGCCTGCCACGCAAATGGCCCGGGTTCGATTCCCATTCTGTCATGGGTACTTTTTATTTAGTTAGCTTTTTTTTTCTTATTTCGCACGATAGTGGTTACGGACACCGGCGGCGGCGGCGGACAACTAAGGCGCAAAAACGGCCCTTGTTGTGATCTAATAACAGCTTTCGCTGTGAAAACATGGTACACGTTACACACTTGTAAGGCAATATGCGCACTTTGTTGATGCTGTGGCTGACGATGATGTATAATTAAACCTGAGGTTTTTGTAATGGTGTAATGGGGTAGAGCATCCAACGACCCAGTCGTTACGCAATGCGCATTCTGTGATGCCTGGTTGTTTCTTTACTATTCTAAAACGCTTTATCATACATGTTAACGTGATTTCTTACCCGACATGAAGCCTGCCTAGGGCCAGTTTGCAACGGATTTTAAAGTACCGCTGTAGCTCAGTGGTAGAGTACTGGGCTGCCACGCAGAGCGTCCTAGTTCGAATGCCATTATGCCCTAGGTATTTTTTTTATTCAGTTTTTTTGTTATTTCGCGCGATAATGGTTATGGACACCGGTGGCGGTGGCGGCGGACAACTACGGCGCCAAAATCAGTCCTTGTGATCTGATAACAGCTTTCGCTGTTAAAAGTCATAGTTTCACCGCATGGTTGAAGTAATGAATGTGATAGTGTGGTAAGAGGATGGTGTATGGGCGTCGGCGTTGTGTGGTGTTCGGCGTGCGGTACCGAACTTGAAGTGTGTGGGCTTCCAGTGATGTCGACCAGCGTGCAGGGTCGAAATGGGAAGTGTGCTGCCTGTCGTGATGATGATCACTATGTGGTACCTATGAAGACAAGCGCATGTGGTGCGCGGTCCGCAGGGAGGGGGGGGGGGGGGGCAGCTCAATTGACGAAGAGAAGCAGCTGGTCTAATGAGTGAGAATACGACGGAGACTCGACGAGAGCAGATGGAGCGCTAGGCGTCATTAAAATATAGGATGGTGGCGTAAAAATTGGACAAGGACGAAACAGGAAGAAGAGACGTATACAAGTGCGCTTGTATACGTCTCTTCTTCCTGTTTTGTCCTTGTCCAATTCATGCGCCACCGTCCTATATTTTAACTATGCACCAACTAGCCCAGCAACAAATTTTATTGGGCTAGGCGTCATACCGGCTTCGCCATCGTCGCGGCCTGCTGAGCTGTGCCTCACTCCAGCTCCTGTGAGCGCCGCTACCCCGCCCTTTGCTTGGACCTCGTCCCGAACAGCAGTCCTGGTACCCGGTCCACACGCGTATGCTGTTCACGAGCCTGGGCCCCGCCCCGGTGCTCTTCTCGGATCTGAGGGCGTCGCCTAGAGGCTGTTGTTGGTCCCCGACCCCGTTCCGATGCCGATTCTTAGCCTTGGATACGACCAGGCGTTGTCCAGGAAACCTTGGCCTGCGGCCGCGCCTCGTCTCGGTGTCGTGTTACGCCACCTAAGCCACCACGCAACGGTGTCGGCGGTGTCATCACGGCCAGCCCGCAAGACCTACTGCTCCGCTACGATCGAAGCGCGCCGCCGAACGCCGGACGACTACCGCTCCGCAGACTGTGAGTGTGCTTTCACTAACGACGTGATACAGCAAAATAGAGTTTGTTTATGTTCATGTCTATCTATCTATCTATCTATCTATCTATCTATCTATCTATCTATCTATCTATCTATCTATCTATCTATCTATCTATCTATCTATCTATCTATCTATCTATCTATCTAGCTGCCTACGTCCGGGTGCTCTCCTGATCAGCCCCTTAACTTGGGGTAAACCAAAATTAGTATGTGAGGGTAAGATGGTATGACAAATATGACTTGCTGGTCATGACATGAATAATGTGTCAATCCCGTCGCGTGCGTCGTGAAACCCTTTCCGCCAGGCACGTGTGGCAGATACCCGTATACCACGGGAGGGGGGGGGGGGTATGTGCCACAGGTGATTGAGAGTTCATATCCACCCAGGAACGGCGAGAACAGACATCGGTAATTTTAACGCGAGAGTGTTAAGCAACAGCTGACATCGGCAGCGTTAACCCGATGAATGCAAAGAATAAATGCCAGTGTCCCAGCAGTAACCGAACGCCAGCATTCTGCGAGGCAATCTAGTATCCTAGCACAGAGCCGCGCCAAATCTCGGAACTGCTTTTCATATAGACCTTAATGTTCGTGAAACGTCAGTTGTGAATGCAGGGCTGGTATGAAATTTTATAAACATTACATCTGTACTCATATGATACAGCCATCATGTCAGGTTAACGTCAATTGTAGTTAAGCGTCATCCACTGAAGTTGATTTATGTAGCAGTGTCGAGGGCTACCATCTTCGTGAGCACAAGCGCTACATATCAGCTTACCGTTTCTGGTGTTACTAATACCCATGTTGCTGTTCGTATCGTTACGCAACTGCAAAAAAACTGGTTATATAAAAAATGCCACTGTTCAACACATGTCTGTGTGTACAACATTTGTACATATCTTTAGCGTCATTGCGTTACGCTTCGCTCAATAAAAAAAATTACAGCGCCATCTCCTTCCCTCCGCATGTTTCGCATGACATCGATTGCCAAGGCACGTGGGATCTGCCGATTTTTTTCTTTATCACCAATTGTTTACAATGTAATGTCACTTCAAAGATGGAGTGTAGTGTTTTCATTTTATACCTAATACCGGTGGCCTGTCTTGTCATTATTGTTTAGAAATGCAAATATCTGTCTCTCAGTGCTCGCGACAACCTAACAGAAGATACTGAATTTGTTATATAGTGCCCAGGATCAGAACCTCCACCTTGCACGATTTGTCTTGAAACAAGTTAGCGTAACCACAGATGTGAGCTGCGTTCAACTTCTAAGCAAACTTCCATGCGCTCACGCTCGAACGTCCGCGGGTTCGCTGAGTTCAGCAGACGACAGTTGGCCTCTACCAGAAGTGAGTCATCGTTATAGAAACTCCCAACGAAGCTTTTCCATACTTCCGTCTGTTTAGATAACTACAACAACTATTATACACAGCGTCAACGGGAACAAGCGCATTTCATCGCAACAGCGCTCTTGATTGAGGTTGGCTACTGGCCAATAATCTTTTCCGACGTCGGATGACAGAAATATGACGTTCGATGACAGACACCCGCCCACCGACGAGAGTCGGTGGCCGGGTGACCGGCCTCTGTTTGAAAAGATGGCACCTGAAAACACAGCAAGTTCGCGCTCCGCTTCTGCCTTTACGCGGCGCGCAAGGCTGCAATATTTAGCTGAGCAGTTCATAGTCGTGGCTTGCTTTCCGCAGGATGTGTTTTTGCAATAAGCCCGATGGGGTGCTTCATGAGTTGGGCATCGTATTCGACAGAGACCATTTGATATACAGTGTTTGCCACAGTACAAGAGGCCTTAGTAAAAGCTGGTTCCGATGCTTTGTGAGAAGCAATCTTTCCGGAGAAGGGTTCTGACGTTTTCGATGGAAGCGTCGGCCATGATGTCGCCGAGAGGAAGAAGTTCCGTTTCTGCCCTTCCCCTCTGACGTACTCTGTCTGCTCTATACTTCGAACGTGCAGGTACATCAGTTTTGGCGTCTGCACCCGGTGTACTCACGCTGCGGTTACGCGTATTTTTCCCAGTGCCTTCTCTTTGGCTCTTTGTTTTAGAACTTTTAGTTTTTCCTTCTGGGTGGGACATTCTTTCTCTATTGCCAAGTGCTCGCCGTTACAGTTAGGGCACCGAGATATCGAACTGCCACAAGAATTTACGTCGTGATTTACATCACATTTGGCACAGACCACAACAGTTGTGCAGAAACCCCTTCATGTCCAAGCATCAGGAATTTACGGCACTGTAGAGGCCTTGGTATGAATGGTCGAACTGGGTGTCGCACTAAGCCGGCCTTTATCTGACGTGGAAGTGTTTCACAGTCGAAAAGAATCTTCGCACACTCTGACAAGCCGAACCTTCGGACGCTGATGATTTTGCATGGAGGCGTGGAAACAATAATGCTTTTCAAAAGGTCATCTTGAAGTTCTAGGTCGACGTCGTATATTACACCAGCTGTTACATTCGCCCCATGCAGCGTATAAGCCCACGTGCTGACGCCACAGAGTTGTGATAAACGAAGTACGGTTTGCACCGTCTTCTCATATGTTGTTCCAATGGCTATGATATTCTTCCGCGGGTTCACTCAAAACTCTCGAACAAGACTGGGGGGCCAAGTTGAAGAAAAAGTGATGCAGCTTCTACTTGGAGATAGCATTGAGGCTAACCGGTATATGCCGACAGGGACGTAGGCTGCAGTCGGGATCATGATGTTGCTGTATATGACTCTTTGCTTGAGGATGATGTCGAAGACTTCCGTCTTGAACGATGATGCCTAGGACGTATGAAGACTTCCGTGTCATACGACCTCACATCAGGCTCAGAATCGGCAGCTTCCGATGCCATTGAAAAGCTGAGGTGCTTTCTTACAGCGGCAGGTCTGTCCCCTGCCGCAAGAGGGGTCCACCACTATCCCTTCCATAGTTAGCTTTGCAGGAAGGGTATCCCAGCAAAGCAGAACAGTAGAGGTCCAATAGAGACAGCGCTTGGTGTTGCTTATGCACAAATAGCCCGAAATACAACAAAAGCTTCAGCACTCGAAGAAACACCAACCGAAGCGCAAAACTTCGTCGTCGTCCGTCCTTTTCCCCATCTATACAGTGACAAAAAAGCCAGGTGTGGATTTTTCGGATTTTTCGGTAGATTATAGCAGATGGCACAGTGTATACCGGACATTTATGCGGGAAAGTTGAAATGGCTAACATATACGCCTCACGTAGTTTGTCATTACATTGCTTCATTGACTGTAGCATAAAACGTCGGCATTTATCGTAACATGTATTCTGCAAAGCTTTTCATTACGAGGAGCTCTTAGGTGCTCTTTGTTGCGTTGAGAATCAGCCTTTTTGTATGATACTCAATCACCCAAGAAGCACTTCCAGTCATCTTCATCAGCAGTCGCAGCAGCAGCCCGACTACGTTAGTTGCAAGGCAAAACATGTCAGGTTTTTCCAATTAAGCCAGTCTTGCGCTTGATACGGCGACGCTGTCCCACCTAATTCCTGCTTCCGCCTGGTGCGGTTGCCTTGTCTAGGAATGCAGTCTTAGGTAATATAACTTTTTTTAAGCAATATTGGAAAATGAAGTTTGTCGGCGATTCAGAAAAAAGAGCATCCTCTTCGTAGCAAGAGAATGTTCACATCTATACGTGCTGCAAGAAAATGTTTGTATCAATACCTTTTCCTGTGCCTCAGCGCAACGTGACGATTACAACTTTATTTAGATACATGGAAATGAATATAGGAAACGAAATTTAAGCCATTGCATTGAGTCGTGCCAACCCCTGTTTTAAGCTTGTATTTTACGATATTCTTTTGCGCATAACCAATGTTCACAATATGATGTAAGTACGTAAATTGAAAACTTTACTTAAAATTTTTTCCTAAAAGTGGCTGCTGATAAACCCTCCAAGCGTAGTGATGATTCATGTGGGCAATTAATGATTTAGAATAAGTGGGAATGATGCACAAAGCTTAATAACAATATCAAAGAATCATATCACCGATATCATTTTATTTCTCTGAAATAAATCATTCGACCTAACGTGACACGATGTTCATGATTTAACATATACAACAAATCAACACACTTCTGTAGCAGGTGTTGTGGTACGCTTCTGTTGCAATATTTTACTCAGTGCTTCTAGTGTTATTTCTTGCAAACCTTGACAGTATGGATAGTACACTGTGATATTCTCTCCAGGGCAATTCTGATTGTACACATTAAGGCACATTTCAGGGATGCTGCCGTTAGCGTAGTTTGCTGGTTGAAGTAGCTGACACTCTGAAAATTTGCAGAGACAAAGGTATCTAAACAAGAAAGCTATGAAAACACTAAGACAAACAGCACCGCATAATATAACGACTTGTAGACATATAAGATTCTGTTTGCAAGACTGTGCTCATTTTTTTTCTTTATGGAATACAATTTATCAATGCCTAAATATTCTTTCTCTCACGAAATTTTGGTACGCCTGGGGCGCACTAAAAATACCTGTCACCATCATAAATACGATAAAACTACTTTTGCGAAAACAGTTCACGCCAACAAATTGGCTGATCAGTCATCAAGGCACCTAGGAGCGATACATGCATTGCTGCGCGAATCGCTGTGAATTCTCGCTACATTTGCTTCACGCGGTTCCGCCCAATCCTGTAATGGCGCTGGCAAAGGGGTCTCTCACTCCGCTCCTAGCAATATTTATTATTATTGGTGGAAATCACAAATGGTCGCCACGAGAAAGACTGAATGTTTTCGTGAACATTCCGTCTTCTTACACCTCAACCAACTGCAAATAAGCGCCGGCTCTTCGCTATTGGCGTTGCGTAGCTCCTACGTGGACTCAGAGCGCCATCCTAATCGCTCCGCGCGGAGAAGATGGATCACAGCAACCACGATGAGGTGTCTTTACATTTCTCACCGTTAGACAAACAATACTTTGTAAGCACATCAACCCAAGATAACTTAAACAGCATATATAACTGATTAAACGACGAGGTTCCACTTAGAAGATTGACACTATAGGACAAAATATATTGCGGAATAAACGCGCGTATAGGAGATTTTTTAATAAGGCCTTCTCCTAGCGCGTACCTATTACCTAACAACTTCATCACACGTGTACGATTATGCATATTCTAATCTAATGCGATGTGTAATATAACGTAATTGGTATGGCTATACACCACATAGGTTATCTTTTAATCTCATACCATGCTTTCGTTTATATTTTGTAGTGTTCAGTAGCTATGCTGACATGCAAACAGCCAAAATGACGTACAAGGCCGATGCATAAATGCAGCAAGGACAAAGAAGAAATGTTGTGAATAAAAGAAAATGAATGATGAGGTGCAGCGCATGTAGACAAAATCACAACGTTAATGAGTTTGCAAGAGTCAAAGTTAATTGGTATTTTGATTCCAGCATTTGTCGAAACGAAACCTTGTGGAACATCTAACGAGTTAATATCGTACAGCTTCTATGTGCCGATAGCTTCTGCACGAGGAAAATACCAGGTAGAGTACACGCCACGAACGTGGTAAACGTCAATGCACTGGGTCAAATTATATGAAAAATGAATGCTTTTAGGGACGAATACCAGAGTGGTAAACGATACGCGCCTCAACTGCCTGAAAGGAATAGTCATGTGTTGTTGTATCTAGATCAGGGACTGACGCAGGGTTCCAGCGGGGGAAAAACAGCGTTCATTGCCCCAAAGCTTACAGGCTGACGGCTACATAACGTAGAAGGTGATAGCACATTGAGCGTTACCATAAAGTAATAGGGCGCACATGCGCACTAACGACAGTTTGGTTATCAGGTGCGCTATCGCGAACACAACACGTGGGGTCACGAGAGAAGTATGCGTGAAACTGATTCCTCAATTTACCCCGCTTACCTCATGTAGCTCTTTAATACAAAATGGCTGCTTACAAACCTGTTCCATGTTCAAACTAATGAAAAAGAAAATGATTTTCAAGTCTTCACATAAAGATTTTGGGTTGAGCTGATTCCAAAAAATAAGTACGAAAACTACAACACAGCGCATAGTTTTAAAGAGCAAAAACAGCGCAGTTCATAAATAAACAAATCACTTTGCTCTCTTGAAATTACTTCGAAAGTAGGATGCCTGTACGTTAGGGTGATTCATAATAAAACGACCCAGTTCTACGCTATAATGTGAGACATTCAAAATGATTGCAACGTAGATAACTACGCGAACATTCGTAGCTGTATAGATGGTTTCATCAGCTGTAGCAAACGTTTTCTCGCTATTAACACCGAAAAAACGCTTAAACGCGTCGCATAGCAGAATGCTTAAAAAACATGTGGACCTTTTTAATGATCATGTCTTCAGTGTCTGGTCTTCATACGTCACGATAACACCTTAAGCGCCTGTAAAGTTTGCTACCATTGCAAGTTTTATTGCTAGTGCCAAGGGCCTTCTTCATTGGTGCAGCATTTTACTGTTGTTGAATACGCCTTGCTTCAATCCAAGTGTTTCCTGCGCGTTCTCTATACGTCACCATGCAACTCTACAAACCCATCCACTCGTCACATTTACTGAATATATTTAGCAAGGTTTACACGCACAGCCGAACATCTAGTGACATTGCTCAGTGATTGCAAACACTCCAAGTCAGGACGCTTTGGTTATAAGAACGCAGGTACACACGATCTAGCCCTTCCTGCTAGTTCCCGCTTTATATTCATCCAAAACTTCAGATTCCGCGGCGTCCAGCATTAATGCCACGACAAAAAATACACATCAAACCATCTCACATCTCGGCTCTACCACCCTTTGTATTAGTCGCATATTACCCAGAAAATAGACCACACGGGACGTGCATATGGTCAGCCACGCGGAGAGCCAGCGCAGCATCCAAAGCCGATGTAGAGCAACGCTCTCACTGTCATCCCATTGCCCAATGTCATGGCCTCTGAGATAGCGCGCCAGCGGGTTTCTCTCCGGCCATCCCATTCGCCCGGAGAGAGTGTAATTTCAGAGGCGGGCGTGGACCGCTCCTCCTCCGCAACGCGGCGCTCAGGGTTGGAAAGGCGGCCGCGCTATTGGCGCGGCTTGCATGAGGCAAGAAAAAAAATGCTTTTGCGTGTTTATATTACCGCCCACAGATTTAGAAATGTCAGGCCGAGGTGTACAAGAGGCAAAGTGCATGTTAGGGCCAAATTATTTTCAAATGCGCTTTTTTTATTTGCTGTAAATATGCGCCTCCTATATTAAATCACTTATAAGTGCTTCTGCAAGAGCCTCTGCAAGAGATCCGCATGTGCTTGAAACGCAAAATTCTTCGAAGTTCGCGGGATGGATAGTATGGGGTGCCGGCGAAGGAAAAAGAAACAGAGAACGATTATTGGGCTGAACGCGATGACGCTCGATCGAGGCTCGCGCTCGCCCTGCCGCTGAAGACGTGGCAGTCGTAGCCCGGCCTTCGTAAAGTAAAGGTGTTTTTCTAGTCACCTCCGTGTTCTCTGTGGAAGCGTGACATGAGAAGTCACCGCGATAAAACAGCAGATCGCCATATTGGAAACGACTGATCACCGAAAATCCCACGATCGAAAGAGCACGAGCTACCGGAAAGCAGCGCATACAAATACGCATGTGACCGGAGCACCTTTCGAAGCGCACTTCGGTGCGCTTGGCGCCGCCGGGTAAGCAAGTAATACTTCGCCCGTATCCTAGAGCGCAAGAACGCGGAGGAACCGAGCGCTGTGAGACTTGCTTGTCAGGATAGCATCGCACGCGCCATGAATATACTCTCCAATAAACTACATTAACCGATCGATGACATACAGTCATAGTCCCGGTCCTAGTTCCGGTCCCGGTCCTAGTCATAGTCCCGGTCATAGTCCCGGACTAATAGCCCCGGTCACATCAACGTTCGGGAAGACCAGCCACATAAAACTGAACTTTTCGAAGCTCCGCCGTGCAATTGTGCCTAACCTAACTAAAATTCAAAACGACTTCTGATAGTCGCGGTCGCGTCAACGTTCGGGAGGACCAGCAATATGGAAACTGAACTTTTCGATGCTCCGCTGTGTACTCACAGGTGCAACACCAGTAATAATCGCGAAACCAACAGCACAAAAACAGATTTGCATGTAGCCCGGTGTGTGCACAGCGGTGACGCCAGAACAGCAGCGACGCATCCACGCAAGGTAACCGCGCCAACGCAGCAGCATGAGCGCTTTAGAAAGAAATAAGGTCGAGCACACGCTGGAGAGGTGCGCTGAGCTGACCAAACTCGGCATCCGCACTGGGCATGCTCTCTCCTCGCGATATCGCCGACGCCGCTGGGTATGGTGCGAGAACTGCGCTCGCACAACGCACAATGCTTCGCACTCGCCCGCAAGGCTTCCCCCAGCTTCCCTTTCCAACCACCTCCTGTCGCACCGCAAAAGCAACGGACAGGGAGGAGGGTGGAGGCAGTCGCCATACGTCTAGACGGAACGTCGCTGGTGCTGTGACGGCTCCGAACAGGTTACCTTCGCATTTTATTCATTTATGATCGCTCATTTGCATTGCGAGTTTTACGGTGGTTTGAAGACACGTCGGGCGTTGTAAAAACGAACATTGAATGAACCATTGTGCGCGCTCGTATGCCATGCGCTCTGCTTTCTGCCGCGGTCTCCTGCGGTCTCCACTGCCACCAATCCTCAGTTGGCGCGCCATCTCGCGGTAGCCGGGCGTGCGATGCATAACAGTTTTTTTTTTTTTTTGCTGGGGAGCGCGGAGATTGGGACGGCCGGAGAATACCCGCCGGTGCGCTATCATGGAGGACATGCCAATGGGCGCCTCCTTGATAAGCACCCAGGATGATGCATTACCGCATTGGTGTGTTGCGTAAAACTCGTTCCTATTGGTAATGTTTTCCACTGACACAGAAGTCTACCTGTTTTGTTTCACATTAAGATGATATAACTTCATTCCGCAAAATTACACATTCCACAAACGTAACTTCTTAATGCGCCTTTCGAAAGAACGGAATGCGTGCGCTTCACAGCCTGTCGAGATGAGCATTACAAGGGTTCTTGATGCTGTTCAATGCGGCTATAAATGAATCATCATTGATCACTCAATATTCATAAATTATTTTGCTTAGACTATGTGAGTTATACTAAAAATCATTCGAATTAAACAGTGGCGTAGGCGTAAGCTTCCAGTAAATTTCTAAAATAAGTAGCGTAGTACGGTGATTTTACTGCAACGATTAAAAGCATTCATTTCCTCTGATCATTTGTGGAGAAAAATTACTAAAATATACAGCAAGAAATCAAAGGTTGCAAAAACGTCATTATCCTATGATGATCTTTTCTTTCATCCATAGCTTTTCTAGTGGAACCATCAACCAACAAGCGCAAACACGCGCTATTATGAAGCTGTTTTGAAACCTGGTTTAACTTACTTGGTTTTTCGGTAGTCGTTCGGTTATCGACAAATATCATGCAATCTTGTTCTGGCGATAAGTACATCAGCTTTCGCAGCTTTGGTGGCTCATCTGAAAACATTTCAAGTGAGCACTTAGTGTTTTATATACAACCGCCTATACATGGTGTTTCAAGAAATGTGTTCAAGAATTTTTCAAAAATTATGGAAACGTCATTATAGTGATAGGTGTTGTGTGGCCACAACGAGACGAAGATGGAACAGCAGTACTAATCTTCTCTATGCGCTTGCGACGGGAGAACGGCGAGAAGGGATAGCAAGCGCAGCGGGTGGTTCGTGAGGAAGCGTGAAAGAACTCGAACGGCAGCTTACTGACCAGCGGTTCGGATCGCGGCGCATTTCAACCGGACACCCTGCAGGCATACCGACCTGGTGAGCTCGATTTCGCACTCTGAGCTGCTTCCCTCCACCTGGCATCCTGCAAACATGTAAACTTTGGCGAGCCCTATGCCCGCTCGGCGCCAGGTACTAACACTGTGACCGGCAACCTAGAACTATACCTGACCTGCGTACCTGGGACCTCGTTCTTCGCTGCCTGGCACTCAAGGAACCACGGCCCGCAGACACGGTGGTACGAGGTGCCCTCAGCTCGTGTCTGCGACTGGTCACTAATGTTTTCTGCAGTGGCCTGGTGTCCCGCCAACCTGCTATTCTACCACTACCCGTTACGGCCTGTTCAAGGCATCTGAGAGGCGCCGGATTTCCGACTGTATTTCTGAGCGTACACGACTGTAAACCTTACCGTAATGAGGACTACATACTCGCGAGTAGGACGGTTGTTTGTCTCGGAAAGTAGGACTTTCAGACATTTTATTTAAAGTACGGGTAACACCGTTGTCGCTTGTCAAGCATGAAACTCATCACTTTAACATCCAAAGGGACACTTATTTTAGGCATAGACACAGTATGTAAATTCCTCCACCTTCTGCCTTTATCGATTGTTTTAAATTCAGTTTTTTCCCTAGGGCTATCAATGAATGGAACGAACTCCCCGACGCTGTTGTGCAAATATCCTCATTAGGTGAAGTTATGGATAAAGTCAAGTCTATATATTATACTTAATTTCGGCGCAGTGACTGCATTGTTCCTGAGCGATTGTTTTCACTGGTGCCCACTTATTTTTCTGCTACTGTGTTTCACTTGTATACCCATTTGTTTTTCAATTACGGGCAAGAAATCCAACATAATATGTGTTTGTACATATCATTTTCATATCTATTGTATATCTCTGTGCACAACGCTTTTTGTATGCTATTTACGCCGAGGATCAGCGGTTGTACTGCAGTTCACCTGATCGAAACCCAAGTTTCATTTGTACAGCATGTTATTTTGTGCGGAATGTAGCTGTCACGGAATGCCACTTTTTCGACCCCTCGTCACGCCGATTACCGCGCGCCGCACCCACCCCGCTGACCGGCGCGCCGGCTTGGACGTGAAAAGAGTTGTTTCGTAGAGCCGCGAAGAGCAGCGGAAGAGAGTGTCGCTGCCGAAGTTGTCTCTTTGTTCAGTACCGAGCCGACGGCAGGTATACGGAAATCCACAGTGAGCCCCGAAGTTTTGGCTGCAAACGCTCGGCATGAGAATAGAGGCAAGATGCGTTCCCACGGAAAGAGCTGCACGTGCACGAGCCGCCTACGCAGTCACCGCAAACAGGTTGTCTATCTTGATTATTGGAGAACCCTCTCCTAATTAAAAAGGGGCGTCGTAAATATTTTGAGGGCGGAGTTTGCGACAATGGAATGCGCATGATTGGACCCATGTTGATGGTTCCCTTTTCCCCAGGAAGAGAGGGAGGGGACACGAAGGGGGATTTAAGCGCAGGATATCGCCCTGCTAATGAGTCTAGCTGCTTGACAAGCATGGAGTAGAAGTAGATCAACGAGTATCTTTCCTAGAAGTTTTTAGTGTGCGCTTTGTATCGGCTGGCCACCTAAACTTAGCCGTTCGCCTAGTTGAGACACGTCTGCAACGTAGGCATCGGGACTTCAATCTCAGGTTAGCTCAACCAGCCTGAGATCTCCTTCAAGCACTAACTCCCGGAAACATCGGCGTTGCAACTCGGACCCACCGACATCGGAGCCGTGCCAGAAATCTTCGGGACTTCTCGCATCTGATCGTCGTGGACGCAACGCTGCCGGTCATCACACGTATGCCGTCACCTGTTTATATCATCGAACTTTCACGTCTTTATTGTTAATCTTATCTCATTGTTAGTCTCGCGTTAATTGATTTTTGTGTATTTTGTAAGCTTATTGTTTGACTCTAGTTGTTTATTGTTAGTTTTTTCTGAAGTGTTGTATTAAGTGTGCTCGTGCCGCGATAGCTAAATTAAAGCTGTTGTTTTGTCCAAACACTTCTCCGATCTCTTCACTGTTTCCACTTGCGTACGGAACGGCCGAAGCCGCTGTCATTCCCGTCGCCGACTTCGCGCTGGCGAAGTCGTCTACTTTGATTCCATCTCACACCTCGAACTCTCTACCCTCTTTTTAGCCATGGCTAAACCAACACATGGTATTCGCGTGCTACCGCCACGACGGAAAATCTTAACGCACTCTACAACATATACGACCTTCGACGCAAAGTACCAAAAACACAATCAGTGCACTACCTTTCAAAACATTCCACCCCCAATGCAGGCAATGCTCTGTGAGACACTACCGGTTAGTAAACTTAGCAGACAGCTAAACCAAAACGTGACATATTCTATGTGCAGACGTGCGCACTCGGGAGCGCCGGGTATGAAACCGAAGGTCGTATACGGCACTGCAGCTTAGCAAACTGACCCCGAAATAGCATTCACCGCAATTTGTTCACTTATGAAGGACACTCATTTTGCGGACCCGCTCCACGATCACGTGAGCCTCACGGAAAGCTCACATGCAAAGAAATTCGCTCTCATTAACTTGTATAAGCCACTGGCGTAGCCCAGAATTTTTTTGGGAGAAGGTGGTTCAACCATACTTTACGTATGTTCCCGCGTGCCTTTCTATGTGGGCCTTGATAGATTGTGTAAGCGCTTATTGAGCGCTGGCCTCAGAGTCGACTGGTTTCTTGAGCAACGGCTCAATTCACGGACCCTAAGAGGGAGCGGTGTTAAGGAGTCACGCGCGGTAGAGACATACCCAGTAGAGTTCACTGGAGAGAGTGACCCGCTATCGCGTTCGTTTCTCTTCGCTATAAATACCTTCGCAGACGAAAACGGAACCCTTCCGGCGACCTAGCAGCTCATTATTATGAGTCGATCATAGTACGGCTTGAGACACCCGGTATTGACAGTGTCACGTCAAGGTCGGCGCATGTCCGAAGATGGTTCAACAGGTTCAGTGACATCCTTAACCGGCTATGCACGTTCCATGACTCAATAAAGACATGGACATCTCCGTTCCTGCAGCCGATGCAGGAACGGAGAGCCGCACAAGCGCTCCATGAAGGAAGGTGGGAGCAGAAGCAGTGTCTCCACGAATGCTCTTCTGGCGCTCCTGGTCGTTGGTGGTAAAGGCCCGCAAGAGGTCACGGCACACTTCGACATGCCTCACTGTGCCATATACTGGCGCATACTCAGAAGCATTCGGCCGAGACGGTAGAATCGTGTCGATAATGTGCGATGGATACCGACCATTAGAAAATAGGGTGAAACGCCTACGGTGCTCCGAGTAACGGTGTTGTACGCGTACGTTACGAAAGGTAGAAAGGCGCCCCAATTTGTGTGGTCGGAAGGGACGTACAATAAAAACATCTCGCCGAACGTGCGGTTGAAGTCCCCAGTAAGCCTATCGGCTTGAGGGTGGTACGCCGTAGTCGTGTGATGAACCACGTCACACGCTTTAGGAATGGCTTCAGCTACTATGGACAGGAAGAAGCGACTGCGGTCAGTCAGCAGCTCCTGCGGTGGCCCGTTAAGTTAAAAATAACCATGGCTGATGCTATGAGTGACGCCGACGCTTTCGCTAGGGCTCCCACGTCGCTGTGTTAAAGCGTTCAAAAATTGCCCTTCTACTATTGGAAACGCCCCGAATGCGACGGGCGTGGAGCAACGGCGTGTTCAACGAGCTAATGGCGGGCCACGGGACCATGCATTATTTGGCTTTACCTCTTCTAAAAGGTGACACCACCTCGGCGACCAAGAGGTCTGTGAGAGCAAAGTGTGGGATATAAAAAGAGCGTTGGTAAGTACTCCAGCGGCTGTGACAGTGGCGCATTGGATAGCGTGCCCGGCATCTGTTGCGGTGCACCGAGAGGTCATTGGTTCGACTGCCGTTGACAAAACTTTTTTTTTCTTTGCCATCTGATAGTGTGCATTTTTGCGACGTCATTTCCACGACAGAAGTATGTCACTGAAATCTTGGTGGACTCCGGCATAAAACACTTTCATGTTAATAAATTGACAGAGGAGAAAGGAGGCAGCGCGGCATACTCTAGCTGCCGGAAGCGCAGCCATATCATCGTATCGCGTGAGGTGGTCAATTTTCATAATTACCTAGTGGTGTGCCGCAGCTGTCATTTGAAGGGACTGATACAAATCAATGCTGACGCTCCCAAAAGGCCGGCAAGGGCAAGGTAGAGGTAGCAGACCAGCTGGCGAGAGACGGGGTGAAGATTTAGGGCGCTGGCATTGGGGAAAAGAGTGCACCGATTTCTGAACAAGGGTTCAAAATTTGTGCACTCTTTCACCAATTTCACCAATTCACCGCCAGTGCTACTCGCGGATGCTACTGGCCCCGTAAAGTAGCATCGCTGCTGAATGCGCTGGTAAGTATTGCAAATTGCAGGGTGTGCGCACTATGGATCGGGGTAGAAAGTCGCACCTATTTCGGAACGGAAGCTGCGAGGTACTGCTAACAACCACTGGGGGCCATCGGAGCTTCATCGGTGGAGGACGTCGTCGAGAACGACGGATTCTTAATGTTGAAGGCGCTTCGCGCGACTGGTTGGTAGAGTCGATTGATCAGAGCCTACAATCGAAGAAATCCAGGGGTCCTCCCGCTGCTCGGAGGCGATGGTGTCAAAGTTGATGGAAGAAACAGTTAGTTGAGACACTGAGCAGAGGGCATTGTGGTCAGCCAAGGGAAAGACTGAGAGGGCATATGTTGTAGTGTTGATATTTGAAAGAACGAAACAGCATTAAAACTTCAGTATGGAACTGGCGTTCATCTTAATCGGCTTTATTTTCAACTTCGTCTCCCTTGTCTTTCCTGCCCCGGCTCTCGTGTTTCTTCATCTTCTATCCAAACGCTCGTACCGCTTCACCCTTCCCGGTTTCTTTTAATTACCCCTCCTGGGGTAATACTTGAAGACATCTCCAATTGAAGCACATTCAACTGATCCACGTTCATCAGTGTACCAGACAGTTTTCAAAATTCCGTTTTGGGTGGCTGTCTTTGTCACAGAGTAAGGACCATAAAATTTGGCACTGGAATCTCTTATTCCTTTCCTCACTAGTAGGAGGTCGGTGACTTGAATGTCTGGCATGTCTGATCGATGTCTCTTGTCAAAATTCTTTTTCATTCGTTTTCGGTACCTCTCCTCCTGTGATTTTTGTTGCCTCTCCTCGACGATCTTGAGATTTTCCAAGAGTCCCAACTCACGGTCTGCCTGCAGAATAGGGGTTTCTCCTGAAGAAGCGTACTGGGGACTGCACCCCGAGCCACTTGTGTAGGATTGGTTATGATGTTTTACGGCTACTTCTAAGGAGCATTTCCATCCACCAGGAAAACTATCGTACATCTTGATGTACTGTTCCACGTCCTGTATGGCACGTTCTGCAAGTCCATTCGCTGCGGGATGGTATGGTGCACAGAACTTGATTAATATATTGTGATCTTGTGCCCATCTTGGTAGCTTTTCACTCTTGAATGCGGGGCCGTTATCACATACAATTGTCCGCGTAGTCCTAAACATGTCTCTTTCGAGGAGGGTTATGGCGCTATTTGCATCCTCCTATCCCGTTCGTGCCGCGACCATCCTGGAACATTAATCTATGGCCAGAAGAAAAGCTTGCGTTTTTCTTACTCCTTCCCGTTTCTTATTTAGCTCGGCGAAATCCAGGTGTACTACTTCAAAAGGCACGTTTGAGTGGCAAGGTAGTATCATGGCGTCCGTAGGCTGTTCATATTTGACTTTGTGTATTTGACACACATGGCATGAACGAACGTACTGATTGACTTCTTTATTCATGTGCGGCCACGTAAATCTCTTGACTAACTTGTTGTAGGTGCGCCAAAATCCGTCGTGTCCTCCAGATTCTGGGCTATCGTGGTACAAATAAAGCACCCTAGAAACAAGCGTTGGTGGGACTTGATACCGACCTTCAGTAAAAATCAGTTGTTCGGAGCCTTCCCACAGCTTCACTTCATTGATTTCTTCGGATTGTTCTGTGTTGTTTGGTATCGTCAACCTTGACAAAGCAT
Organism: Rhipicephalus appendiculatus; assembly: GCA_030522465.1. Taxonomy (NCBI): domain Eukaryota; kingdom Metazoa; phylum Arthropoda; class Arachnida; order Ixodida; family Ixodidae; genus Rhipicephalus; species Rhipicephalus appendiculatus. The sequence goes on along the minus strand of JALIZH010009585.1, from coordinate 82,795 downwards.
CTGAATCAGTTAAAAGTGGTCCTGGTCGGTGCGAGATGGTAAAGTCAAATTGCTGCAAGAAATTCACCCATCTGGCGATACGTCCTTTAGTTTGGGTCATATTTAAGATATGAGTGAGGGCCTGGTGATCAGTGAACTTCGTACCTACCAGGTACGTACAGAAATACTCAACGGCCTTCAGAACAGCCAGTGCTTCCTTTTCAGTAGTAGTGTAGTTAATTTCAGATGGCTTCAAGGTGTAACTGTAGTAACCTACTACGTGTCGCTTTTCTCGGCCGGATGCTTCAATAGATTTTTGATACAACACTGCACCAGTCCCATAATGTGAGGCGTCAGTGTTCAATTCAAAGGGTAAGGTGAAGTCTGGTATGCGTAGAACAGGGTCAGCAGAAATTCTGTGCACCAAGTCACGGTAGACTCTCTCTCTCGCATTCATCATTCCATTCAAAGGGAACTTCTTTCTGCGTTAAGCGCGTGAGGCATCTAGTTTTGACAGCAAAGTCCTTTATGAAACATCGGAAATGTCCTGCCAATCCCAAGAATACACGCAGTGAATGGACGTCATATGGTTTCTTCAACTGGGAGATCTCGACGGACTCTTGTTTCGTGCTTTTGGTGTTCCCATCGAAGACTCTTCCAAGCAACACAATTTTTCGTTGAAAGAATGCACTTTTCTTAAAATTGACCCTGAGATGTGCCAAGCTCAAGGCATTTAACACCGGAGACAGATGGTCATAATGCTCAGCCTCGGTTTTGGAGAAGACTATAATGTCGTCTATGTACACATTGCAAAAAACACCAAGGAATGGCTTTAGGACTTCGTTCATGATCTTCTGGAACCACGCTGGCGAATTTTTCCAACCGAAAGGGAGCCGGTTATACTCGTAGAGATTGAATGGAGTGATAAAAGCGGTGTACATTTTTGTTTCTTCGGTTAGTGGGATCTGGCAAAAACCTTTGCACAAATCAATGCGGGAAAAGTGTCGGCAACCACCCGTCTCATCTATAATTGTGTCGATTTTCGGCATGGGAAACGGTATCAGTTCCGTCTGACGATTGACAACCCTGTAGTCGGTGCACAACCTGAAGGTTCCGTCTTCTTTCGATGCGATCGTTATGGGAGAAGCGAAGGGTGATACCGAAGGTCGTATAATATCGGCGTCTAGCATCTCCTGCAACTCTTTCTTGAGCCACATCTTTCGCTCTCTTGACATATTGTAAGGTGATTTTCGGATGACGGTTTTGTCAGCTAGTTCAAAACGAACCTTGTGCGACTTCATCGCCTGAGGATAGCTTCCTATGCATACAAGTTCAGGGTAGGTCCTTGCGATATCCTCCGTGCACTAGACAACTTGTAGGTTACCCTGTCTACCCTGATTTGTCTCGTTCCTTGATACTCCTTGGATTATAACCACATCATCCCAGTATACGTTGATCTTTAGTTTCTTTATATCCGGACTTGATAGCAAAAGTTGTACGTCACCCCCTCTATGACCAATACTTCGCTCGCTATTTTCTGACCCTGGAACTCAATGTTTACCAAGTCCCACTGATTATGCAACGTTACTTTTCCATCATAGCCTTGTACCCGTAGTACTCTTCCACTATGCAAGCGCCTTGCATCCACCAGCTTGGCATTTATTATCGACACAGAAGCAACGCTGTCTACCAGAGCCATCATATGTTTGCTTCCTATTTTGACGGGAATGTGAAGTAGGCTAGAGCAATTTAAATCACCCTCCTTTATTAGTTTTTTGCTGTCGAATACTCCTGAGCCTCAGTGTCGATATTGTTCACTTGACCTCTTGGAACGCGCCAAGTCAAGTTATCCGTGCTACTTGCGAGGCGGCTCGGTTCTCGCTGATCACGGCGTGACCAGTCCGCTTTACTCCGACTGAAACAGCTGCTTGACTTAACGGTTATGCTTGTTTGCGAAGCAGGTGGTATGTTCTGAAGACACTCCAGGAGGTCGTCTAGAGTTCTGGGTGACAGTATTTGCACTTGCTTCGACACTTCAGCGTGCAATCCATGCATTATTAAGGCTACTACGGCCGAAGATGGAAGCATGGGCTCAGCCAGCTTTAAAAGACGGCGTTTCTCAAAGTACTCGACAAAGGAGCTTTGCTCAGACTTGAAATTAAGCGCTGTGTTCCATCTTTGTACTGGATTGCTTCGGAATGCAGTCAAAATTTTTTGCTGCGACTGGCTCCAAGAGTCGTCCCTGTCTTCCATTATGCGTATTTCATACCACTTGCGTGCAACCCCTCTCAAGTAAACGCGCATGTTGGTAATTTTATCCTCATCAGATAGCCACTTGTTTTTTCCAGCGGCATATTCGTACAACTCAAGTCGAGTTTCTGGACTTGAAGACACACCATCGAAGGCATCAGGTTCCATGAATTATGTCACCGGTTTCTCAGCATTTAGAGAACTTATAAGTGACGTCACTATCTGGTTCTGTTGAACAATCTGTTCCTGTTGCAGCTGAAGAGCTTTCAAAACGAGGCTCACCTCTTCCGTCGAAGACCGTGATCCTGAGTCTTTTCGACGTACTGGTTCAAGAACTAGGTCGTTGAAGGTCGCCACACGCAAGTTCACTTTCACGGCACCTTTTCGTCGTAGTTCCGTAGTGGCCACGTCTGCCTTTTCCACAACCAGGTTCACGAGTTCTTCCGAGCGGAGCTCACGAGGTATGTCTACCGCTGCCTCATCTTGAACTTGGTACTTCGAAAAGATGATCTTCTCCGCGGAGGTCTCGTCAAGGAAGAACGTCACCCACATGTTGGCTTCTATTGCCGGCTGCGCCAAAATAATGTAGTGTTCCTACTTGAAAGAACGAAACAGCATTAAAGCTTCAGTATGGAACTGGCGTCCATCTTAATCTGCTTTATTTTCAACTTCATCAACCTCTTCTTTCCTGCCCCGGCTCTCGTGTTTCTTCATCTTCTATCCAAAGGCTCGTACCACTTCATATGTGTCAGAATGTTGTCGTCTACTACTGTACAGCATACGGATATCTTCGTCCTGCAGGCGACGTGCCTAACGTGCAAAACAGTCGGAGGAGTCTTTTAATGACAACCGCCAACGAAGTGCGTGCTGGTCCGACCCGACTTCAAATGGGCGGTCTTACAGATGAAGTCGCAACTTCGCAAGGGGCCAGATGATTGCCAGGCGTCTTTTTATGTGATGGCGTAATTAGTCAGAGCTTTAATGAGCGTACGACTTGCATATGCCATGAAATATTCAGGATCATTGTAGAACTTAGCACACAAAAAACAGAAACAAAGAAAAAACCTCACGAACACAGTGCCCCAATTCTTCTTTCTCCCTGTTTTTTCCGCTAAATTCTACAATAATGCTGAACCAACTCTCCCAACAAGCCGCTCTTCCGAAGGACATATTTAGGGAACTCTGGTTTGCACTGCGCAAGGACAGCGCCAAGGCCAACGCTTCCAGCATCCATGTCTAGCTCTGTAGGAACCATGTGATCGTAATGGCGTAGTATGGGAGGAGACGTCAACAAACGACAGACCTTTGCGATCGTTTCGTCGTACTCTTACGACTGGTAATTCAGGGGTCTATTATTTCCGAGTAGCTTCCTCAACAACGATATGGTAGGGACGAAGTTCCAAATGAAGCATCGAAAGTAGGAACACAGTCCTGCGAAATTGCGCAGTTCTTTGACGGACATCACTTTGGAGAACTCAGCCACGGCCCGAAGCTTGGCTGGATCAGGGAGAATTTCGTCTTTGGACAGGACGCAGCCTAGTATTGCCTGCTGCTGTGCTGAAAATGGGCGCTTCTGTATGTTCCGCGGTAGGCCGGCATTTCTCACACGCGTTAAAACATGACGCAGGCACTTAAGATGCGTGGAGAAGTACCGTGGGAAAACGATGACGTCATCGATGTAGCACAATAACTTGTGTCATTTCAAGTTGCGCAGAGCGGCATCCATCATGCGCTCAAAGTTCGCGGGCGCATTATGCAGTTCACACGGCATGACGTTGAAATCGGGCAAACCGTTGGGCGTTGTAAATGCTGTCTTTGGTCAAGCGTCCTCAGCCAAGAGTTCTTTCCATTACCCTGAGCGCAAATAAAACATGAAAATTCTTCCGTTCCTTGCAGGCTGTAAATAGCATCGTCTATTCGCTGTAGAACATAAACGTCCTTACGAGTGATCTCGTTGAGGCGTCCGTAGTCCACACAGAACCCTACAGAACTGTCCTCCTTCGGAACAAGAACTACAGCAGACACACAGGGGCTGTTTAAAGGTCGAATAACGTCACGCTGAAGTATGTTGATGACTTGCGCGTTAATTGCATGACGTTCTGCGGCAGATACGCGATATGGACGTTGCCGCAGTGACGGTTGGACGCCAGTGTTGATGCGATGCGTAACAGTGGACGTGCGACCGAGAGAAGTTTGCGCAACATCGAAAGAAGAACAAGATACTTCTAACAGGCACATAAACTGGAAAGGCTGGGCAGGCGTAAGGTTTTAAAAAAAATGCCCCCCCACCTCCCCGAAGGGAATCGTGAGGAAATGCGAATGCATTTCTTGCGCCGACACCGACTTCTGCCATCGCCTTGAGAGGCGCCCAGCCAGCGAACGGTCGAGAGTGAGGCGCGAGCGGACGTGAGAGTGGGGCGCAGGGTGGAGAGAGAGCGAACGGCGAGAGAAGGAGCGGCGAACCACTGCACCTACCCTCTCCTACACTCTCTCGCATCACATGCTCCGGTTGCTAGGGGCGAGGATAAGCGCGCGCGCCCGCAGCTATTGCTATGGGAGAGGGAGTGAGAGCGGAGAGATAACACCTGCCGGCACGCGGACAACGCCGGACAACGCCGGATGCCTGACATAGCCCGACTAAGAAATGCATTCGCATTTAATAATGGAGGAACCAAAGATATGAGCGGGTGACGTATCAGATGTAGAAACAGCACCCAGCGTAATGGAACTGGGACAGTGCGTGTCAAAGGGTGCGTTCATTACGTGCCTGTCTTCTAGGGGTTCGACTTTGCCGAGGCATTCCCCCGCAACAATGTAAAAATGTATAGAGATGTGCTGCCAACGAAAATGGCGCTGCTAAGCTGACTGACTTGCCCGGTTGCAAAAGGCACCAGAAAACCTTTCCTAGAGCAAAAGTGATCAGATGGCGAAAGGAGTACCACGGTGTTGGATATGCCGGTGCAGCAGACTGACACAATTTCGAGACACTTTGGTATCGTCTTTGACGAGTAGCTTTTTCAAGCTGACGATCTGTCTGCCGACGTCAAGTCTGGGAACAGCGATGGTTATATTTCGGCTGGTGCGCAATGAATGGCAGCGTCATGGTGGGAGAGAATATCCTATCACAAGATGGCGTCGTGAGATCAGGCAGAATAAACTGGACGGTGTACAGAGCTTCCTGAATGACGACGTGGGTTGTGTATACACGGTACGATGAATACTTTGGGCGCTAGCTGTACGTAGAAGCAGGCAGAGAAGTGACGTCATCAGCTTTCATAGTAAACGCCTAAGTTTTCTGTCCATAACGAATATGGCGGCTCCAGGTTCTACAAGGGCAAGTGCGTGAACACCGCCCACAACTACGTCCTTTACGTTTGATATGCTTCGCTCAGGTCTTTCACGGTTCCATAGTGCCGCAGCCCATGCCTCGCGGACTACGACGGCTAGTTTTAGCTGCGAAGCATCTTATGCTCGGGGCTATGTCCATCCCTCCCGCGACCCGCGTCCGGCCACTATCATGAAGTAGGGAAGCACCCATTATGCGAACCAGAACACTAGTAATATGAAGGCCGTCAACCACTACCACAGTCGTCAGAGTCGTGGCCGAGAGCACAGACTGCTGCTTAGCAATGGCTAGGCAGGTGGTGTCTGTCGCCCAGGTTGACCCCATTCCTTGATCTTGCTTGCATGTTTGGAGGGGGCTTAGTCCGTCCCTCCTTCCCGCGTCCCGCGTCCCACACCACCACAGCGCATGCGCGTCCCCTCCCCCCTCTCTCTCCTACGCTCACCCCCTTTCTCTCCTCTAGGAATCCTCTACTCTACGGAGCGGCCCCCGCGTCCTACACCCCCCACAGCGCATGCGCATCCCCTCTCCTACGCTCACCCCCCTTTATCTACTATAGGAATCATCTACTCTACGGAGCGGCTCCGGCGTACCACATACCCACAGCGCATGCGCGTCCTCTCCCCCCTCTGTCCTCTAGGAATCCTCTACTCTACGGAGCAGCTCCCGCGTCCCACACCCCCCACAGCGCATTCACGTACCCTCTCTCTCCTCTCCTACGGTCCCCACCCGTCCTCTCCTCTAGGAATCCTCTACGGAGCGGCGCGCATGACAGGTGGTGTGACAGCTTCGTACTCCGCTGGGGGCGCCACGGTAGTTACGCGGTATGAAAATGACTGAGCGCGCGCGCCTCATTCTCTCTCCTGTGCAGCGCCGCGATGAGCGCCCGGACCGCTGCCGTGAAACGAGAGCGGCGACGTTCCTCCCGCTCAAGCTAATTATCTCCCCGCTGCTTCGCATCCACACATGATTCCCTTTAGCGGGAGATGGGGAATTTTTCTGGTCTCGTGCGATCAGGCGGGGCTGCTTCGGTGACAATGAGCGGACAAATTGAACGCAAGTAGACGGAGCAAGCGATGTCGGTGATATAGGAGGAGGTGGGTCGTAATACTGGCGGTTGAACTGGCTGGTTACGTACGATTCGACGCGAGACGGCTGCGCGAGATTGCAATAACATGTGACGTGACCGACGTCACCACACGTAAACCAGATGTAGCGTTTTTCGGTAGTGAGTCATTGGTTTCCTGGTGGGGGTTCCCACCATTGTCGCAGGACGCTATGTACGGGATGGCTGGTGATATATGACTGTATGGTGGGCTGCACTAAGGACCTAGGCATGACGCCGGCGTATGTAGGCAGCACCCACGATTCAAAGGAATGAGGTCTAGCGAGGGCGTCAGCGTAACTAAGTAGGGAAGCCGCGGGCATTTCTTGGGGCAGCCTGGCGACAACTTGAGCGTAATTCAGTAGTGTAGGTCGCAGGGTGCTAGTGATAGTAAGGCATAGTCTCCGCGATTTCCTGCTGAATCGCTCGGCCGTTGGGACGCTGATAGCTGTTGAACATGCTGCGGCTGAGCAGGCAGCAGTGAAGTAACGCGGAATTTTCTCGCGCACTAATGTCATGACTTCTGCGAAAACCCGGAGGGACCAGGAAATCACAGCGAGATCGGTGTCACGTGATCAATAGCGACAAGTCATCGGATTGCTGCCGGCACAGTTCCTCGTAGGTTTGGGATCACGTACACTTCTACCGAAGTGAGAGGGGTTTGGCGAGCAGCATGGATTAAAGCATCGTCGTCGATGACTTTCATAACATTTCTGATCTGATCAGACTCTGGCACGATCGCGTCGGCTTTCGTGCACAAGTTCAATGTCTTCTACGTAACTTGTGAAAGATTAGCCGGCCTGTCGAGGTCGTGGTCGTAAACGCTGTTCTGCTTGCAGCTTGCGAACGGCTGGGCAGTGTCTTGAGGCGTGATAGATGGCAGTGTACGGGATTCAAGTTCAAGTAGCATCGAAGGGGTATCTAAGTTGTTTTGAAGGAAAAGCGCATTTATGAAGTTTGAAGGCGCTGATTAAACACTGGCGTAAAAGTCAACCGGTATCTTTATCAACGGCTCAATTTACGGAACCCGAGAGCGACACAGACCACGCGGTGTAGCGCTAGACCCACTAGATGTCGCTTGAAAGGATGCCTCACTATAACGATCCTTCCTATTGGCTACAATATGCAAAATAGAACAATATCTTGGGAGGGGTGGGTGTTGAACACCCCCCGGCGACGCCAGTGATCAAAGCCTTACAAGTTTTGCGAACTGCAATATATACTGCGCCAAAAGATTTAAACGTTAATACTAACGAAATGATAACTTTTGCCCGTTGAACGAAACAAATGCTGTGGTGGCAGAGAATCTTGTGGAGAGTGGTCTTGATTTTTCTCGTAAGTTTAAACTGAAGCTCTGTGGAGAGAAGCCTTGAATACTTACTCGATGCGTACTGGTACGTCATAGCATTGTAGGTCGTGTGATTTCCAGTCATTGAAAGAACAAATGACGTGTTGAACTTTACTCTGAATATGGGAATTTTCAAGAACATATGTTATGAAAGGGTTTCGTTATAATGCCAGCATAGAGTACTAAGTAGACAGTGGGTCCCACTGCAATATTCATATTTGTTAGATAGTTCCTTCATCATCTCCGCTTTCATAAAGCATCAATAACTATAAAGGGTGCAGAATAGTTGTTCAATATAACCGGAGAAACATGTACGCATTACTTCCACTTTTTTTTTTGTATGTGGAACATAATAATAACAACGCAAATATCGCGCAAACTTTTCAGGATGCTAAAACTTCGTAGCTTAAAATGAAACGGTCGTGCTGGTTCGCAGTAATGCACAGAGACATGACCGTTTCATCTAGCACTTAATAGGTCTAAATGCAGTCCTTTGGATATCTGCTCTAGTGTCGCAATACAGAACATGTCTGCGAAGCAAACGGTGGACCACATTCAGTAAAGTTAGCAACGACAAGTCTGGTCATTGATCACTTCAAAATCTAAATTCCGAACAACGCAAAGGCTAAAATCTTCCTTCATCGCGTCAACTGTTGCGAAACGGCAAATGACTGCTTTATTACGGCTACAGTATCCGCAGACCCCGGGCGCATGCATGTCGACAGCCTAACAATAATAAATCATGGAATTTATGGAATTTTAAGTGCACAAAACCACGTTGTGATTATCAGGCACGGCGTAGTGGGTGCCTTCGGATTAATTTTGAACCCCTGCAATTCTTTACCGGGTGCCTAAAACTAAGTACACGCCCGTCACAATATTTCGCCGCCAGTAAAATGCGGCTGCCATTGCCGGCATCGAAGCCACCCCCGTGATCTTAGCATGCAAATCCTGACACTGCTAAGCTCTACCGCGAATCGTCATAGCAAAACTGAGATCTCAGGCAAAAGCAGGTTCAGCTACACCACAAAACAGGATCTCCGCTACAAAAGGAAATACGTAATATTCATATGTCACTAATTGCGACAGCACTCAAGTGTTTAAATTTCACTGTGGGTGTTTCCTTAATGAGATTTGCTACTCCGAGCAAACCTTTGTGACCCAGAAGTAAAGTCTGTTTTGCCCACAGTTAGTCCAGCAATCCACTGATTTTCGTTTTTTTAGCAGCTAAGCTGTTTAAACCGGCCCATAAAAACTTTAATGTGTACAAAACACTATCATCCTCATAAACGGGTATCTGTCGCAGAAATATGGCAGATTCCACGACTCACCGCTCCTCTAATATATAAAAGCTTTAACAAACAGTCAGGATTAACCCACCAATAAACACAGCGGCTGCAGGTTTTAGCTTCCCTGAAGAATCCTTACGGAGTGCTTCAGCGGATGGTACAGCGAGAGAATACTATGGAACGGGAAGGCAACGGCGGCTGCGAGAACACCCCTAAGTGAAGGAAGCACTGCGTGAACGGCGACGTGCCCTTGGATCTATGGGATCTATATACACGCACACACGCTTGCGTTTATAAACACGCACGAACAAACATAAAAAATGGTTGAACCTCGCCCCCCCCCCCCCCCGATAAAAATTTTTGGCTACGCCCCTGGACAACGGTGCGCTATCTGTGACTGTCTGTGGTTTAACTTGAACCTCTCTGTGCTGAAAAGCAACCGCGAAACAACCTAGCATAATCCAGCTAAAGCCTAGCAACAGCCTAGAAGCAATCGGAATAGAAACAACCCTTGCATCGCCTCGGTAAAGCCTTGCCACAACCTAGAAGGAACCATATTATACTTCGTAATCACCCAGCTTCGCTATTTGCAAGCCTTGCGCGAATTTGTGCACCCTTCGCAATTCTTTTGTGAAAGAAATTGAACTTTTGTTTAGCTGACATGTGGCTACCGCAGCGAAAAAAAGATACGAAAAACGACAGATGGAACTCAGAGCTTCTGTATTTGTTATCGTAGCCTGAAAAATGTCGCGAAGGAAAATTGACCACACATGCATGACGCTCTTGGTAGCCACTGTAGTAGCTATCGAGAACATAGTTTCATCAACGGATATGAAATCTAAACAATGGTAAATCGAGTTCGATTACAGGCAGCAAAAGCTGAGCGCTTTTATCGAACCAGGAAGCGTGTCCAATATATAGGTCTTCCCATTCGGCCCTTGCTTGGCACATGCGACATTTCAGCGGTTACGGACATGGTGTTGAAATGATTGAAACGACATACTTGTGTCGTCAGATGGATGACGTCGTTGTATTAATAATACTAATAATATCTGGTGTTTTACGCCCCAGAACCACGATATGATATGAGAGACACCTTAGTGTGAACGAACCAAATGCTGTTATGGCCGAGAATCTTGTGGAGAGTGGTCTTGATTGTTATAGTTAGGTTAAACTGAAGCTCTATGGAGAGAAGCACTGAATACTTACCCGATGCGTAGCTGTACGTCATAGCATTGTAGGTAGTGTGATTTCCAGTCATTGGAAGAACAAATGACGTGTTGAACTTTACTCTGAATATGGCAACTTTACTCATATGGGAACTTTATTAATTTGGGAACTTTACGAAACAATCAATGGTAGAGAGCTCCGGAAATTTTGACCACCTGCTGTTCTTTAACGTGCGCTGTCAACGCAGCGTACACGAGATTCTAGCATTTCGCCATTGAAATGCGACCGCCGAGGTTGGGTTCGAATCCGCGACCTTCGGGTCAGCAGCCGAGCCCAATAACCACTAATCCACCGTGGCGGACGACGTCGTCGTATCCATCCATCTATACGCGTAAGCACGCGCGCGCACACACGCACACACACGCACACACACACACACACACACACACACACACACACACACACACACACACACACACACACACACACACACACACACACACACACACACACACACACACACACACACACACGCACGCACACGTTATCAAGCTGGCCACATTTACCAGAATTAGTGTTGGATGTTACGGCATCCGCATTTTAGGGGCGAAGCTCCCTTAGGGTGTGGGTCGGTCCCTCCTCTGTAGTCGTAGTAGTAGTAGTAGTAGTAGTAGTAGGTAGGTAGGTAGGTAGGTAGGTAGGTAGGTAGGTAGGTAGGTAGGTAGGTAGGTAGGTAGCCACGTATAGTGGAATGTACCCACTCCACGTGATAAAGATGACGATGAAGCACTATAGTGGAATGTACCCACTACACGTGATAACGATGAAGTATAAGCGCGTTCTAGTATAGTGGAATGTACCCACTACACGTGATAAAGATGACGATGACGCCTGATGACCATGAAGAATAAGCGCGTTCCAGTATAGTGGAATGTACCCACTACACGTGATAACGAAGACGATGACGCTGATGACCATGAAGTATAAGCGCGTTCCAGACCACACATTCTCTTTCTGCCATGGATAAAAACGATCGAGCTTCACCCACTCATCATCATTCACTTCGTGGATATGGCGTGATTTTTTTTAAGCGATACAAAAGCAGGCAAGATGACCACCAATATATATATAGACCTGTGCGCCGGACCCAAAATCGCCGGCGGCGGCGCGCCGGTGTTTCCACCTCCGGCGGCGGCGCGTCAACGGCGCGGGGTTCATCGGATCGGCGGCGGCGCGGCGCAGGGGGGCGGGGGGGGGGGGGGTAAATAGATTCCAGATTCAAGAGTTGTTGGGATAGCAGTTTGTCCCCTGAATTTTGAAAAAAAAGAGTGTTTTGCCGAAAGAGGAAGCAGTGCATGCGATAGCAACATGTCCTAATGTTACAACGAACTATAAGGCTAGCAGCTAACTCTTTTTCATCCGATCTCGCGAAACTGCAAAACGCTGGTGTATGGGAATACGGCCGTCCCGTGAAAGAAGCGGTTTTCATGCAGTTTGTCCTATCAGTGGTCACAGCACGAAGCGGTGAGATGATAGTGCGTAGAAGGGTATGCGAGACGCGTTTGCTAGATAGCGCGCGCGCCAGCGCTCGCGACGGCGCCCTTATAGCCGAAGTTCACAGGTGCGGATCGAGCCACGCAGCCCCCCTCTTATTGCGGCGTCCCGTCATGCTCATTCGCCCACTGAAAGACAGACAGGGCTTCCCTTCTTGTTGAGGAGCAACCGACGGCACGCCTCGCACGTGGGGTGATGTTATCGCATGCGCCCTACGTGCGATGGATGGTCTTGTTGTTTCATCTATGCTTCAGCCGTGTTCCTCGCTAGCGCTCGCGAGCTTTTTCTCGGGGGGGCACGGCAGCATACGATGCGCATACAAAAGTTATCGATTTGACTTTATACGGAACGTGACGACGACAATGGAAAGCTGCACAGAGTGTCGATATGATTTATCGCAATAAAAGAAATAAAAACTGTGGAAGCGGGTTGGCCTATTTTTTGGAGAGTTGCATTGTCTTCGCTGAAAAGAGTTCGTCCGTTGGAAGAATGAAATAATCCGGCACCTCTTCCGTTCGTTTCGTTCTCGCTTTCACTATAATTCTTTTAGGCGATATCTCCTCAACACTTATTTCTTCATAAAGCACGTGTACAATGTGAGCACTAAGCGTTGAGCCCATGAGAATTTCGAGCTTATCGGCTACACTGTTATTTCACTTTGCGCAATTGGAAACTCAAAAAACAGTGCTAAATAAGTTCAACGCGCACGGTAATCATGCGAGGTGAACAAGAACGGGTTGGCGAATGGATGGCAAAG